>PRKT01000882.1:164824-193524 GCA_003671525.1 Saccostrea glomerata | reverse complement strand
AACCTTAACGCTTTGTCATTGCTACATACATTTGTACAAAGTTATTGTTGATCACACACGGGTAGTATAAAAGTAATTTTAAATGATCTTTTAATGTCTATGATAAAGGAATAATTCTTACCATTCAAAGTAAATAAATCCCGAGGTTATTATTGTGGTTTATATGGTGCAAAGTCTTCTTATTCAAATCGGCACGGAGTAAGCGCGCACATCTTGTTTACCAGAATTCAAAATTTGGCCTAGATAAGCAGCAAACCACTATACTCTGTAACGCGCTGCCCAGCAGGAGAATTGCATAAGAGGTTATCATGACACTGAAACTGACCAGTATGCCAATCCCTATCTAATGCCTTAGAGTAAAATTGTGGGAGTGGATCAAAGATTTGATGAAGAACATTTTTTTTTTGAAAAAGACATTTAAGAGTTTTATTTAATGCTTATGATTTTATACATTTATTTATATTTTAATTTTTTTTGTTTGCCTATTCTTTCATTTATTGGTTTTTTAATTTGTTTAATCAAAGAACTTAATATAAATTATGTCTGTTTTATCAATAAGCCCAAACTAGAAATCATTATAAAATACCGGAAAAAATCTTTCAATAAAAAAATAACTACACTTCCTCATTTTAACACTATTCTTTCTGTATATCTTTTTTTATCTTCATAATCTAAATTTTAGAAAAATCGCAATAATAAATTATTTGAATGTTTTAAGAACATTTTGAAAATAATAATAAAGCAGCAATAAAAAATGAAGTCTTTAAAAAAAGAAAACACATTAAATTGAATGTTCTTAAATCATTCTCACAACATACTCTTAAAGTTACCAAATGAATTAAATTGTGCTGCAATTACATAAATGTTTCAGAAACACTTTGAAAATGTTTCCAAAAAATGTCAAAACTATAATTAAAATGTTTCAATTGTAGTGAAAATAATAATTTTAGCTTATGTTTTAAATAAACATTTTCACTGCCTAGGCCGAAAAATATCCGGAATTGAATGTTTTTAACTAACAGGGCTATTAAGAATGTTTTAGAAATATTTTTAAAATGTTCCTAAAGGCTTACAAATGTTTTAGAAACGTATATGGAATGTTCCCGATTTACAGAAAAAGAATGTTTCATTTCATGTTTTAAGAACGTTTCTAAAATGTTTTATAAGATCTTTGATATTTGGAAGCTATAAAAACCCTTAAATGAATTAAAAATGTTTCAAAAACATTTTGACAACATTCCTTCTAAATGTTTCAGAGACGTATTTATGCAATGTTTCAGATTTACGGAAAAGGAATGTTTCATTTCATGTTTCAAGAACATTTTTAAAACGTAATATAAAAATCTTTGATATTTGAAAGCTAAACATACCTTTTAAAACATTTTTAAAACGTTTCAAAAATATTTTAGAAAAATGTTCATAAAGGATTTAATCATAAGCTTTTTGAAAACATTTTAAAAATGTTTTTAAAATGCTATAACGAGAAAAGGAAATGTTTTAAAAACACTTTTAAAATGTTTAGTCTGAAATGTTTTGAAAAAACCTTTTTACAACACCAATAAAATGTTTTGAAAATGTTTTGTGCTACCTGGGAATAAAGCTTAAAATACAAGTTTTGTCACTTACAATTTTCATAGGGGTTTCTAATAAAATATTCAAAACACATATCTGTTCAATATACTAGATTTTACAAACAAATTACAGAAGAAAACATATACTGAACAAAAAAAGAAACGCATAATCAGAATAATATGAAATTCTAAGTTTTCAGTTTAAACCTTATATTATTTAAGCGATTTTAGAGTGTGTTGTGATAAAAATCAATATTGCAAATTGAAAAGTCAAGTTGATGTCATTTTCATTGCCCCCAAATTCAAGGGGCATAACAATATGTACTGTGCAAAGTCTCAATGCTAGTGGATTTCCAATGTACGGATATTGTGGAGGAATACCATCTCATTTCAGTCTCTTGCGAACAATTTATGCATTTTTATGCAGATTTTATCATCCAGCAATTATAGCAGCAGTTTTACAGTAAGTTCTAAATTGCATGAGGTGATGAAGGGGGGAGGGGATTGTCTGAGGGTCCAGTCTGGTTGTGGTTACATGCGGATGGCTTGATAGTGGTCTTCAGACGTTAGTTTTAAGGTTTCAAAGCCCATTGATTTATTTCAAATACAGTTGCAACTTCCTGTTGCGTACATGTAGCTCCATTTAGTATCATCGTTAGCCTGGTTGTATTCATCTTTGTTTGGGCTTGGCATTGCAGTATCAACACTGCAATCAAATGTTAAATATGGGTTTAATAGAAGTGTGAAAAGTTTCTCTAAATTCAAAATATCAATGAAAATAGACAACTGATTTAGAAGAAATCATGAAAAAACTCTTCTTTCATAAACATGTTTAATCAAGGGAGATAATTCAACACTTGGGTTTTAAAACCCCATGTTGTCCTTTAAATAGGTCACAGGTATCCATTGATATGAAAAATAGTTGTTTCATGTACATTCTAAAAATTTCTTTGACGAGTAAAACAATATGCGTTTCTTTTGTTGAGTATATATTTGCCGTTTAACGAGTAAATGAATTAGAGCGTAAATATGAACATTATTTATAATTAGAAAGTAAATTCTCGCTATATTGCTTACATCTTTACATAGAATATTGCTCTTTGAAGCTAACAACAAAAATATTGTAAAGTGTGAAAACTTACTGAGCTGTGGCATTTTACACATAAAAATCATACTGTCGACCCCTTGTCTTGCTCTCAACCCCGCTACAAAACATCCCTGAATCCCAAGATCACTCAGTAGGGGAAACAGAACACACCCAAGTTCACACAGCATGGGTTACATGAAAGGCACACACCAAAGATCACTAAGCATGGGTAAAGTATAACTCACGGCGTCCAGACCTCATCTGACGAACACTAGCCAACACCCAATATAAAAAACTGACCAAACTACTTAAAGCAGCTTGGTCCGATTTTTATCGCTAAAAATATTTATTTCAGATTCGAATTCCCTATAAATCAAACAAACAATATGGATGTTATTTTGTTTGTTTAATATGGCGCTTCTGGCCATGGTGATCAATTTGCCGGGGCTTCCACAGGGCTGCCCCACAATCAACAATCAATACAACAAATGTGACGACCCAAATCGGGCGGATCATGCACTGGGTAGGTTACAAGTGCATGAATGTCACCAATGCAATAATCAATCAAATTCAATCAATCAATTATTAAACAATCAGTCAATCAATCAATTCAAATATCAATCAAGTCAATTACT
The DNA here is from genome assembly GCA_003671525.1 of Saccostrea glomerata. Lineage (NCBI taxonomy): Eukaryota > Metazoa > Mollusca > Bivalvia > Ostreida > Ostreidae > Saccostrea > Saccostrea glomerata. Next base: position 190,231 of record PRKT01000882.1, on the reverse strand, counting down.
TGTCAATCAATCAATTATTAATCAATCAATCAATTCAAATTTCAATCAAGTCAAACAATGGAATGAGCGTAAGAATATGTGTTGCACTCGTCCAATCAATTGCGTTGAAGTGCGACAGAATACGCAAACATTAGGAATTACAACCAAGAAAAGGCTGAAGTAGACTGTATCCCAAACAGCCAGTCATCACGGTATAGGTAAAACAGAGACTTCATCACTGCGACATTGGTTGATGCGGAATCCTAAACAGGTAATCATCACGGTACAAGTAGAATGGAGTCCTCATCACCGCGACATTGGTTGATGCGAACGCTGTATCCAACAGGCTGTCTTTGAAGAATACACAATCATAGAATTCACTAATGCAACACAAGTTGATGAAGACGCTGGACCAAACAGGGGACCATTTAGGAATATTGGAGCACATGATTATCACTGCGACATGGGATGTTGTGGACACAAACCAAGCAGGAAGTCTTCAGCTACAATGACATTACAAGAACAGCAGTATTTGTTCTAAAACAAGAGGAGGGTGGGTGGGGAAAATTAAAACATTGCAACAATTCCACTTCACAAAATTTTCCATGTCCTTACCGTTTTATCGATTTATTAAGAAAGGAAGAGGAGGAAACAATTAAGTATTAGACTAGTATTTGTAAATTGACCTAAATTTTCCGGATTGATAGGTTGGAACTAAAGGTACATATAATTATATATCTGTAAGGACTTAAGATATCCGGAATGGAAGGACATAGGGTTACTGAAATAAACTCACCAATCCGAAACCAGGCTCGTATAAGTTGTAATATTCATTTTTCTTTTCGAAAAATAATTGTCCATAAATTGTTTCAACTTTTGTCAAATTATATATCCCCAAAGTCTTTTTTAAAAAGATATCAAAATTCAAAAGTTAAAAAAAAAATTATTTTTGCTAGGTCACACAAAAAATAATCCTACGTTGATCATAGCTGATATCGCGTAAAATCACCTTCGAAAAATTAAATTTATCGCTTACATGTTTATCTCATGAAGAACAAACCCGAGCATTTTGTTCACAACAAAGTACATATATTGCCTGTACACGGACAAAATTTCAGCTCCTTTAAAAAAAAAATAATTTAAAATATCTGATTTTCCTTTCACGTTTTTTCTTTAAATATGCATATCAATATAAAAATTACTATGGATTATATTCAATTAATTTCTAAATTTTGAAAAGATGTATTAAGACTAAGGATTTTAAGTAGAGAAAAAAATACTCGGGTTTGAAATACCTTCATTATTAGATATAACTGATAAACTTATTTTTTTCAAAATTGACTTCACAACAAATCTTTACTTCCGTCAGGAACTACTGTTTGTCAGTAAGGTTTTTGATCTGCGTTTTCAATGTAAGGATTGTTGTAATAAACTATTAAATCAATCTTATACTATTTTTATATATTATCTATGTAATGACGTACTTTTACTGTGTAAGATAATATGTGCCTGTTTCGGGTTAAGCGGCTTTAAGCGGGTTCGACGAGTATACGTTGATAAAAATAGAACAAGGAACAACTCAGTGACCAATTGTGCGAAAATAAAAATAAACGATAACTTCTAACTCCTAAATAAAGATAACTCTTACCAAATCATGTACAATAATCTAATGTCAAACATTGACACAATGTCATTTGTGACAATTTCTCCCTTCTTAAGACACAAAATGCAATTTTGTGACAAAAATGGAAAACTCTGTACACAACAAAGTCTTTATGAACATGAACTTACTCAGGAACAACACGACTGAGAAAATCAGCTCCAATATTATCTACACCTTTTATAACTTCAGTTCTAATGTTGAACGCTTGTAGAAAAAGAGACCATCTCATCAATCTGCCGTCTGAAGCTTTAGTCTTTTGTAAATGTAGTAGTGGTCTATGATCTGTCTCCACAACAAACGCTCTTCCATACAAGTAAGACTGAAAGTTCTGTATAGCCCATACGACTGCAAGACACTCCTTTTCCACCACCGAATAACGTTGTTCTCTGTCTTGTAGCTTCCGGCTTGCGTATTGGTCATGCTTCTCGATCAACACTGCACCAACTCCATGATTAGATGCATCGGTTCTTAAGATGAATGGCTTCGTCAAATCTGGTAATCTGAGAATTGAGCTGTAGAGCAACATGGATTTTAAACTCTTTTTGCTCACAAATTTTCTATAATAGCCAATCAAACCAAGGAAAGATCTTAACTGCTTCTTTATCTCTGGTCTTGGTGCTTCTTGGATAGCTCTCAACTTCTTGTTGGTTGGCTGTAAGGTTCCTCCTCTAATAACATGACCAAAGTACTCAAGTCTCGTCTGCGCTAACTCACATTTTGAGTGTTTTGTTGTTAATTGCGCTCTCTGTAGTCTCTCCAGCACTTTTCTCAGTTCTGTAACATGTTCTTCAAAAGTTTCTGTATGAATGAGAATGTCATCAACAAAACTATCAGTATGTTCTAATCCTTTGAACATTTTCCGCATGAGTCTATTAAAATTAGCTGGGATGTTCTTCATACCGAAGGGCATTACTTTAAATCTGTACAAACCATCTGGTGTTAAAAATGACGTTAATACTCTGTCTTCTTCTCTCATCAGAATCTGCCAATATCCCTCATATAAATCGAGTTTATAGAAAAGAAATTACTGTTACTAATTTTAGTCATGATTTCATCTGGATATGACATTGGTTCTGGATCAAAAAGCGTTACCTTATTCAAGTTACGAAAATCCCACACATATCCTCTGGCTACCATCGGACTATTTTGCCACGACAATCGAACTAGCATACGGTGATTCTGATGATTCGATGATATCCATGTCAATCATATGCTGTATTCTTCTCGAACAGCACTTCTGACTGCAAACGGTATCTGATATGGTCTGTTTCTGATTGGTTCTTTGGTAGTGAGATAAACTTCATCCTGGATAACATTTATTTTACCAGGTAGATCTATTAAAACTTCCTGAAATTCATGGAAAACTTCATTTATGTTTTCAAGCTAATATGATGACAGTGATTGATTTACTTTAACATCTGCGAATGATTCTGTTGCCTTCATTGGAAGAAGATGTAACAAATGTTCATTACTTGAGTCCCCTGTTTCGTCTGATTCCAAAACGACACAAGATGCTAGAGTTGTTGTCGAGTCTGTGTTCTTTTCCTCTCGAACATTGTATTTCTTCAATAGATTTGCATGAAACAAACGAATATGTCCATTCATATCTATCTGGTAATCAGTTTGTCTTTTCCTATCAACTACTTTGAAGGTCCTTTCCACTGCATTAAAAGTTTGTTATTGTCTGTTGGAAGCAAATGAAGAACGAAATCACCAACCTAGAAAGATCTCGGCTTTGTTCTTTTATCATACTGTTTCTTGTAATGGTCTTCGGACTTTGAAGTTCTCACAAGTTCTTGCCAATCGCTCATTCAGGTTAAGCATATACTGGTAAGTAGTTTTCACTTCCGGGTCCTTCTCCTCCTTTGTCCACAGTTCTTTCAAAACTGCCATAGGTCCCCTAACATTACGTGCATCAACTAGATCAAATGGAGAATATTTAGTGCTTTCTTGTGGAACTTTTCGATAATCAAATAACAATGCTGGTAAGTATCTACCCGAGTCTCTTGGTCTTTCAGAACTTATTTTCCTTAACATTGACTTCAAAGTACCATTGAACTTTTCTACTAGTCCATTATATGCTGGATGGTATGGAGTTGTTACTAATTGCTTAAATGATAAAAGTCGAACCACCTCTTTCATGATGTTGGAGGTAAATTGCGTACCCAGGACCGACAGAACTTCCTTTGGAATGCCAACTCTGATGAATATTTCTACCAATGCTTTTGCCACCGTCTCTGTTTCGATATTTTTCAATGCAACCGCCTCTGGATACCTAGTATTGTAATCTACAACCGTCAAAATATATCTATTGCCTTTGTCACGCGGGTATGTTAAGGCAGCACATGGACCAGATTTTGGCGAATTAAGACTTTTTTTATAATTATGTAACCCTAATAAATCGGAAAAGTCAAACATAAAACTTTTGTTATAATTATGTATTCTATAGACTTAAATGTGACTTATATTACATAAGTACTTCACTACGACGTCATCACGTGACGTCTATAATTAGGAAATATGCCTTAATGAAAAAGTGAAAAGTTCAACACTACCCCGGGGATAATTAATTTCAATTTGCAATAATAATTATGTAAAAACATCTCTGTACCATGAAAAGTGCTGCTAGAATCCTACTGTCGTATCACAGAAATAATTATTCAACACTTTCTGACGAAACCTTCCCAAAATTTTTACATTTTGTTAATAACATCGAAAAAAAAATGCATTTATTCCCGTAAACCATACTATTCTAGCAGCACTTTTCAAAAACAATAGAATATGAACTTTAGATAAAAACAAAAATTAAGTTTCAAAGTGTGCGGCGAAGTGTTGAACTTTTGCATCTTATTTGTTACGAACGACAAAGGAAAGGCTGATCGGCAAGTAAACACCCTCCCTGCTTTAATTTTACGAAGAAAGTGTTGAAGTATATTACCATACCTTATTCATAAGCTTTATTCCCACATGATTCACACATAATATTCATTCTAAATGCTTTTAAACTCCGATTTCTTGTTTTTGTTTACATGAATTCTCGTTACATTTCAATTTCACTCTGCTACTGCATGATCAACAGTTATGACGTCACGGGTTTGGTATTTAACCCCTGTGATAACTACAGAGACCCAGAAACGACAAAATTCTGTTTGTATTATGCCTCTGCATATTTTGATTAATTTTTACGACCTCAAATCAATCTTAGATATCGATAATAAGAAATTGTTATCTCTACACTTCACGTCATATAGCTTACTATGACGTCATATCATATAGGCAAGTAGAATATTTGGTTGTAACCTTAACCTACCTGCGCAGTGATTGGAGAAAGTGGACCTACCAAATCTACGGCTACTCGTTCAAATGGTGTGTCATTAAGTGACATTTTCTCCAACGGCACCTTCGTCACTTTGCCTTTAAGAAATGTTCTTTGGCATATGTCACATGATTGGCAATATTTCGTCACGTCACCCTGGATTCCAAGCCGATAGAAATTCGATATGAAGCGGTCTAGAGTCTTCTTTGTACCAAGATGTCCACCTAGGATACTGTCGTGAGCAAAATTCATAACTTTCTGACTCAAAGGTTCTTGAACAACATACAGTTTTTCATCACTTACCTTTTTTGAATGATTATGTCTGTACAACAGTCCTCTTTCAACACTAAACCATGTCTCTATATTTTCACCAATGTTCTTCTTTCTGCCTGTCGCTGCATGCTTAGAATACACTTTCAAGGAAGAATCGTCCATCTGCAGTTGTTTCATCTGATCAATTGTCAAATCAGAATCCACTAAATCTGTAACTTTTAGCATTTCATATCTTTGTCTTCTTTTTTCTTTTGATTCCTTGTCTGTACAGCTTGAAGAACTTGACTACACTCTTCTCTATCGTCCTTTCTACACCACCGTGGATCAGGATCCGTCTGATTTCTAGCACCATCGATTTTACCTATAATAAGATCGTAAACAGGTTCTTTCATACATAAAGCATTGATATTACCAGTAAAATAGGGAGTGTCCACATAGATGGAAGCCCCCTCTACTGTTCGAACTGTGCCGTCTATCAGAACACATATCTGCACTTGCCCAGACAGCTGATCATCTGTAACCATATCTCTTTTCACAACAATAACACTATAACCAGATTCTCTTAAAACCTTAACAAAGTTCTCACCGACATAACCAATAGCAACGGGCATCTTTTCACAAACCTTACAGACGCCTCCAATGACAGGTAAGAAGTGTCCACACGCGAGTTTTACAAGTCCGTCTGTGACACAACACTGCGATAGTTTATGTTTAAGGATGCAGGCTGATCCTATGTGAGACTTATTTTGATGCGGTATGGCGCTGTCCAACCTGACTTTAGTAGAATTCTGTAGGTTGGAACTAGAATTGTCATTAGATTTTATGCAATTCAACTCACAGTTATATTGACTCTGTAACATTGCAGCCTTTTGAGTACTATGCGAAGTATGTACTGCTCGAGGAATCTTCTACTATGAGAAACAGTTTCTTGCCAAATGCCCACTTTACCAACAGATGTAACATTTCCTCTCATCCTTATGTTGTAGTGATCCTTGGTACGTCTGTTGCTTTTGAATGAATCCACTGCTGTTACTCCGAACATTGTAAGTGCTTGATGGTTGATTCTGAAAAACTTGTAAGACTTTAGTGAATGAAGTATAATCATGAGCTTCAATAAATTGGTCTGCGAGATTTGACATTTCTTTTACACTTTTTGGATGTCTTTCTTTAAGATACATTCCCAACTGCTTACTACAGCTGTTTAAGGATGACATTTACTCAGGTTTAGGAAATCTGTAAGGAAATTTCATAAAGTATAATATATTAAATCAAAAACTGTTTTAAATGGATAAAATCATTAAATTTTAACAGAATATCAATTTCAAAATTTCATATTTTAGTATTTGAAGAAAATATACAGGAACAAAAGTCAATGTATGGTAATGCAGAGAAAATTCGGACTAAATTTTTAATTTTTCATTTTTGTCAAAATCTTTTATTTCTTGCAATATTTATCAAATATAAAGGTTATATGTTTTTTCAGACATTATTTTACATATTTTATTTGCCTTAAAGCTAATAGATTATTTTAAATAAATAAATGCTATCAACAATAGAAATTCAGAAATATGAACAAAAACCATTTCAGGCAACATATCTCAATAATTTGATCATTGACCCCAAATAATGGTTATACCATCAGAATTGCGGCAACAAAGGTAATATGAGGCTATAAATAATTTAGAGTTCTTATCAGTCAGATTTATTAAATATTCGATTAAATATGGGGGAAAATATAAATATGACAGAGGAAATTCGGACTGTTATTATTATCACGTTTATGGCCCAAACTCTACTCATTTCTTTATATGGAGCAACTCTGTTCCATTGCTTTAATATTTCATAATCTAAAGACTTTTGTTGCTTGTAATAATTAGTGAGTGATGAAAAAAAATGGTCATAGTGTGTAAAATTTAGGTATTTCCCACGAAATACTCAGGCGCCCCTAGCATGAAAACGAGGTCATTGACCTAGTTATTTGAAATTAAAATTTAACACAAGAATCATAGCTTAACAATGTGCAATAGGTGGTTTTTCGTTCTTATCAGTGGAATTTTTAATCTTCTGACTAAAGGTAAACCTTAAAAACTGTTCTTTTAAACACATATCTTTAAGACCGTCATATGTTATTTGACTATCTGCTAAAGACAACCATTTCCCTACATAATTGTTCAGCCTAGCAAAGAATTGTGAAGGATTCTTACCCTGTTCTGGTCTGCTGGAACGGAAATTGAAACAAAAACCTTCTTCCGTCAGTTGAAAATGCCTTAACAACGCTTGCTTCAAAGAACCATTATGATTCAGAGCCCCTAAAACTGCCACAAAAAATGTCACAACTGACCTCAAGTTGTGATGGATTCTTTATAGAATTTATTACCAAACAAATAATATTTTTGAAGACCTCTTGTTTACCAAAAAACAACTAGATTTATAAAAAATAACAATAAATTTATCTACATATGTACAAGGAATATGAAATCGGCCAAAAGTTCACACTAGTTTGCTACATCGTCTATTGTCAAACAAAGTGTCCCGTCCGTTCCACAATATCCTAGGTAGCCTCATCACGTAAACAAAACCTCCAGTCCGAATAAAGCTTAACATACAGTTTTTGTCACCTACAATTTACTTAGGGTTTTCTAGTAAAATATTCAAAACACATATCTGTTCTATATACTAGATTTTAAAAACAAATTACAGAAAAAAACACATATTTGCCGTTTAACGAGTAAATGAATTAGAGCGTAAATATATACATTCTCGCTATATTGCTAACATTCTTACCTAGAATATTGCTCTTTAAAGCTAACACCAAAAATATTGTAAAGTGTAAAAACTTACTGAGATGTGGCATTTTACACATAAAAATCATACTGTCGACCCCCAGTTTTTGCTCTCAACGCCGCTACAAAACATCCCTGAATCCTAAGATCACTCAGCAAGGGAAACAGAACACACCCAAGTTCACACAGGATGGGTTACATGAAAGGCACACCCAAGATCACTGAGCATGGGTAAAGTATAACTCACGGCGTCCAGACCTCATCTGACGAACACTAGCCAACACCCAGTATAAATAACTGACCAAACTACTCAAAGGGGTTCGACTAGTATACGTTGATAAAAATAAAACTCTAATTGTAATTGTAATTGTATTCTATGTCTACATTTTTGAAGTCTAAATCTACAATTTTATTTCACAATGAAATAGAAATATGAGGAAACACTGTCTAGTTAGTATACAAATGTTATATGCCAGGGGCATCAACGATAGTGGGAAACATGGGATATTTCGCCAGTTATGCAATGATCTTATGTTTCCCGCTATCGTTGATGCCCTGGCATGTTATACTCACTATACACTGATTCCTTAATTAAAGGTTTCCTAAATATTTAAAAAGATTGTTAATCAGAATGTTCTTTCCCTTTATAAATTACGAGATACATAATATATTTACTTCCAGAAAGTGAATCTGTAAAATACATACATGTTTTATTATATTTAATATGTAAATTTACTTATCGTTTACTATCGAAAATGCGAAAGCTCCTTTTTTAGAGCATGGAATTTTCCTTACCGCTTAAAAATGTACTCTACATAGTTCGTGTTTTATATTTTTAGAGAGAAATACATTTTTGAATATATGTGATGCATGAGTCTGGTTGTAATTTGTATTTTATGCAGCCAACATTTACTTGAGGAATTGATAAAGTTTTAAAGGATATTGTTTTTGTTAGACTCCATCCGACTATAAGTTTTCAAAATATTATCGACTATCGTCTTCATCATTTAGATGCGTGCCCTTTTTACACATATCGAAGCGGTTTGATGATCAAGACTCATTTCCGTTGTTTACTTTATTTACTAGTATTTTCCGGGCGACGATGGATGGTTTCCGTTATTTCCTGATCATGATCATGACAAGGGGCCCACGGCGGGTGTGACCAGTCAGCATGGGATGCTTACTCCTCCATGGCAATTGATCCCACCTCTGATATTTTGGAGTTCCGTGTTTGCTCTGCTCTTATTTTGTATTGTTTTATGGACTTGAGATTGAATACTGTTGGATATCTCCATATTCTTCTGATATCAATGTTTTCTTGCCAATATGCGAGAGTTGTCGTAAAGTTCGTGGACAACATTGATAATTACTGACAAGCATTGTTGAAATATAAGAAACTATTATTTTTATTAAATTCATGTTTCATTTTATTAATAGCCATTCCCTGTATCCACTAAAACTTCGTTGCCACGCATGGTCACCGATTTTGATGAAACTTCACCAATGCTTAGTACTTGTCACCATAAACAAATTTCAAACAAAATTCGTTGCTATGTGTCTCGGTTGCTATGGCAACAGCCGGAAAATTTTGAAAAAATGAGATTTTTTAGTACTTTAAATCTTGACTGTGTTTTAATAAAAACTAGAAAAAAGCAAACAAGTCATTCTCTCAAAAAATTGACACCTTGGTGTTACTTATACTGTAAAGAAACTGTTTAAAATATATCTCTAAGTGAGTGGTAACCAGGGATACATTTGGAATATATTTAAAATGCTGAAATATGCTGAAAAACATTCCGTATTCACTCATGGTAGGTGTTACATGCTCAAACTCAATCAACGACTTAAGAAAAACAATGAAAATGTTTGACTTTAAGTATATAAGTATAAGGAATATTATTCTATAAATAACTTTTATGGTTGCGATGGTGACACAGTGTAACCATGCAAATCCAGTCACTAAGTTTGGGTTAATGCTACTGCTTGAAGAAAAACATGAACACTCAAGACTGGCAAATTTGCATCCTTAGGACCTTACAACACCAAAACAATAAGAAAAATTGGGTATAATTGCTATTTTGCAGTGTTACCATGGAAACAAAGTACCAGTGCTTAAAAGTGAATTATTTTTCGCTGCATTAAGAATTTAATTGCCATATAACCAAGAAACAAATGAAAGGACTCAGCTTGAATCGTACTTATCTGTTAGAACTGAAGTTAAATATCACATATTGATAAAATTTGATGAAGAAAACAACACTTTTGCTATAGTTACCAAGAAGGGAAAATGTTCGATTTTGTGAACTTTATATTAATTTTAAACCCTGTGTGCCAACTTCTTGCATTCACTTAGAGACTGGATGATAGTCAAAATTAAAAGACAGGTTAGCTGTTTATAAATATCAATCATAAAAGTTTTGGGAATCTACATCTAAGGGTATGTATCCAAGGACAGAAAATATTTTTCAGGTGTTTAAGCATATATTTTCTGCTTATTTCCATAACAACGCTTTATTTTAAGAATCTAAACTGAATTTTTCCAAATGGGAAATTAAAATGGGAAAACTAGGAGCACACCAACATCTTCAAAAATTGTTCATCAGTTATGATGAAATATGCTTTTTAAAAAGATAGGATCAGATTGAAACATGCAGAGTGTTACTTTGAAGGCTCTCTGTTGTATAAAAACCTTGGCAACCATTGCCAACCAAAATGAAATATCATATTTTATTCTTGGTATATGTTTCAAGGCTCTTTTTTCTATTTTTTTGGTCACATTTCATCCAATAATTGCTTTTTATTTTTACATGTATGACTTTTTAAAATTCAATGATTTTTTTTTTACTTTTGAATACGTTGCTACCATAGTAACGTTTGTAATAGTTGATTTACCGAACTATGTTTATCATGCATTTTAGACATCTGACCTTCAACTTTTGGAAACAGTCATTGCCAATTGTTTGCTTTTCCGCAAATGTTAACTATGGGGCTCTATACATGAACTTTAAGACATTTTGCCATGGTAACTATAAAACATAGCAACCAATTTTAGCCTGATTTCAGTTAAGGGTATCAAAGACTTTTATCATAGAGAGTTTGGAGAAATTCTGAGACTATGCGTGCCACAGCTCCTATATAAAAGTTCAAGTCATTCAAAGAATGGCTCTTAACATGCAAGTTTTCAACAAAAACAAAGCACAAATAGATATATTTTAACAGATTAAAAAAAAACAAAAGCCATAATACTACAGACCCTAAACCGTGCTACTACACCATTGTATGGTACGGTTCGGTACGCTATGAGAACGGAACGGTTCGCTTTGTTCACGGTACGGTACGCTTTGAGAACGGAACGGTTCACTTTGTGCACGGAACGGTGCGCTTTGTGCACGGTACGGTGCGCTTTGAGCACGGTACGGTTCGTTTCTTACACGGAACGGTACGCTTTGTGGACGGTACGTTTCGTTTCTTGCACGGAACGGTTCGTTTTCTGAACGGTACGCTTTGGGAAACGGTATGCAAATGAAGTGGGCGGAGCCTGTTAGCTTTTAATTTACACTGAAGCAGAGATGGAGGAAATAAGAAAATAAAATGAATTTAGGAAAAACATCGTCCCACTGATCTTTTTGGCATTTGTAAATATATTGATATATGAGAGGTAAATATTTCCGTACGTCTTTTAATTTTATGTATGCTGAGGCTGTGTCTTTAATAAAAAAAATACACACATGTATATAATAATTTTTCATTCTAGAATAAAGCTTTAACATAATTGAATATACACTTGTTCTATATTTAACACTATACACGTACATAAATTATTTTCAATTGATTGATCTATAGAAAAAAATATGACTAGTCGTGCTTTTATTTTTAATTTTAGTGATAAAAAATGTAGATTGTAAATGTTTCTCATTTTTTAAATTGTTTGATCTATCGTTTAAATGTCTGCCTTAGAAGAGAAATATCAGTAACAAAACAGAAATTTATTCATAAAAAAAAGTTGAAGAAAAATAATTTTAGAAAAAATTACAGGGCATAGAATACTTGTCTGTTTGTTTTTTTTTTCTTTTTTTCTTTAGTAAATCTTTATTTAATCTGAAAATCTTTAATTACTCTGAATTTAGATACGAAAATCAGAAGCAGAAACTCGGAATCAATGAATGACTTCCGATCGCATTTTGCAAGAAGAAAACTAGTACTATGTTTTTAAAAATCCTTTCAGTCTAAGTAATTATTTTAAGTAGTTTTTCTTCATTTTGGTAAGTTACTCTTTTTTGTAAAATGTGTAAATACTTTGTCGTGAAAGAGAGAAAGAAAGCGGGAGAGATACAACCCCGTTACATGATCTGTTAAAAAAAAACCTTGTATTTATCTCATTCTTCGTTTTATTTACATCGCCAAAGTCACAGATGCTATTAAATTTCCACAACTTTGGTTCAAACTCAACCTATTTACAACAATTATGCGATGCAATTATTCTCTGCACATACATGCTGTACGCAGGAAATCCTTGTGCATCACCTGTCAATCAAAATCGCATGACGATAGGTGACCTTGAAAGTCTGTTTACGCAAAAAGAATTTCTCTTTGATTTGAAACATTCTGATGGTCAGTTGAGAATTCACACTTTTAAAAAAATATTGGGTCACAGCCAGAGGGTCGGGGTGCCGTATATTAAACACATCTTTCAAATTATTTAGTTTTGACTACATCAAGTGTACATGCATTTTTAAAACTCACTCAATTGACATTCAGCGAAACTCATCTACTTCCTAATATATCCCTTTTCAGACACAGTTAGATAAGGGTGTATCCATTAATTATCATTATAGAGTCAAATAAATTCGCAGACTTTTGATGAGTTTTAACTAGCTAATTAGTATCATCGACTTCTAGAAGGGGGGGGGGGTAACAAACATAATGTGGCTTGAAATAGGATTTAGAAAAGTCATTGTATTTTTTATTTTCATTTTATTTTGTAAGTCATCCTTTTTTCAGACACAAATAAGCATGTATCCTGTAGACTATGATTTTTTTAGTCAGATTATATCCGTTCAGTAGAAATCTGAAGTCCCTGTTTACCGCATGTAATATTTAAATCCATATTAGACAGAATTGCCGATTTTCAGTGTAAGTCTAACTGCATCAGGGATTGACCGAGTATAATTATCTGAGCAGAATTAATAAATATATATGAGTCTCATACATTTTTTTATTGTACTCTAGCCAAACAGTTCATAATTATACGTTTTAAATTTCTTACAAAATCAGGTAAAAATCAGGCATCTGATATGAACAACATATAAATGCATACTTACGGCAAAAACGATCGTGTATCTGATTCAGCAATTGAATTGGGCAGAATTGAAATCGATTTAAGGTCAAGACAACAAGGGAATTAGTTTAAACATTCTGGATCGTTAAATTACGAATATTTAAGTACAATAAACATTTTTTTTTTAAGTTGATTCTTAAATAAAGAAAATAAAAATATTTATTATCAGTTCTGTAATGGGAAACTGTTATATTCCGTGTTACACGGTGTCCATCGCTGACTTCAAAGATGCCGAAATCGAGTTTAAAGTTCACGGTGCCCGTGTTTTGCAGGAAAAACTCGTGGCCTGTACTGTACCTTTGATCAAAAACACAACGAGTTGATCTAATTTTTTGCAAATAAGTAATCAATGTAAACTCTGTCTAGTTGTTTTGAATTTTCACAGTTGAAAGCCCAAATGCATGTTACTTGATAATAGTGTTTCAAATAGCCAGACATAACCTCCGTCCTCTTTCACGGGAGCTATTGAAAGAAATAAACCAAAACTAGAGCAAAGCTCGTTGCAAAGCAACGAGTGGGTCTTCCTTCCTAGCGATAAGCAAAAGATTAAATGTTTTTGTCTAGATTGTCAACTTGGCTAACATTCTCTTTTTCGATTTGTCTCAAAAACCCTTACTTGAATTCTTTAATTTGGTGTGAACATGAGGTCTAAAGGGTACTCTCTCTAACAGCATTCTTGAAATCGTTTCCACAACAGTTAAACTTCCAATATTATGACTTTTGATATCGGATATATCATCTTTGTTGCAATTATGTTTGTGAAATGTGTCATACTACAGAAACATAAGTGTTTTGCTACATTACCATCTTAAAAATGGCTTTAAAATCATTTAATATACAATATAACTAGGTAAATAAAATAAACAAATTATATAATAAATCAAAAAATCCAATGTATTTACAATAATGATGAAAAATCTTCATTAGTTGCAATCAGTAAGTAAAACAATACTTTCATAATAAACGCACAGAAATGTGTTGTGTATATTTCGAATTTGCAGCTTTCCACTAGCAACTGGTGGTACCTCAATAGGAGTGTAAACTTCTGTGAAAGGTATATTGTAAACATATTACATATGGCTGTGTATTCTTTTTAGCGGCTTTTGCGGAATGCAGCAATCACTAAATCAAGTACAAAGCTAAAAGTCTTGTACATAAACATAAATAAGAATATCTACGCTAACTTATTCAAAAGTCAATTTCCACCAAATATTGTACAAGCTAAATATAATACATTTACAGCATTAAAGAAACAAATCTCTTTCAAAGTATTGCCCTGCAATTTGAATCCCCTACACTAAGGATGCTCTGTGCCAAGTTTCACTTTGGTTCTGGAAAATGATATTGTGAAATTTTAGACAATGATGATAATGGATAAAATTATGTTTTTAAAAAATTTACTGGTTCCTTTAGCTCAGATGGGCTAATAAGTATGCAACAGGCACAGTTTTGCAGTTGACATTGAAATGCGACTGGACATCTCTTCAATCTTGTTTTAGAAAACTATATGTACATGCCCTATGTATTGAATTCCTTGGAATCATACACATGTTTATGCCTTTATTTAGTTGTATGTGCAAAAATAACATTTTTTTACATTATACTGTAAAAATACACATACATGTATTACAAGATCTTATATTCCTGCTGAAGACAGAGGATCTATCTTAATCATTAGAATAAGTAAGTTTAAACTTTGAAAGGAAAGACCTTAATAAAGAGGTCAACATGCAACACAAACAAAATATTATTATATTTAAAAATAACATTTATTCCAATGTAATTACTGGTACATGTATTTCTGTTACAAAAACTATTTCACTTGAAAAACTGAGAGCAATTGATATGTTCATATTTGTGGATTTATGTTGTCAAATCAAAATTTAAAAATGATACACAGTGTGTTTAAAAATTGTCTTCACAAACCAAAACTTGACTTATTTTCACTATGCTGTTTATTCCATGTCACATCCAAACAGATGATCTTCTGGCAAATCATGGTCATGCTTGGTATCAAAATTCAGTATTCAGATGAGTCACACCTATCCAAAAGAAATTGAAATTTTTTAATTTATAATTCTTTTACTAATAAAAAGTGCAATTCATGAGATTATAAATTAGATTATCAAATTGAGAGATAAGATATTGTCACATTTTCTGTGTATAATTTGTAAATTTTAATGTACTCTTTCATCAATTAAAAGAAGTTTACACCAATTAAGGCAGTCATTTATGCTATCCCCTAATAAGACAACATACAAGTGCAAAGTAATCATGCACTAGTGGGTTTAGGATAATGTGCTAGAGTATTTATGACAACATACTAGCACGAGGTGACAATGTGCTAGCATGTACGTCAGTGATAATATGCCAGCACACTGAATCCAACATGCAGTGAAGCTAACACTCAACAGATTGTTTAGAGTTGTGTTTGCATGATATTTTGTTTTGTGTTAACACAGCAGCGTGTTGTTTAAAGCTGCATTGGAGTGGCAGTCTGTTGAAATTAACATGCTAACACACTGCAACTTCACATCATTGGAACACCATAATTTTAATAACTGGCAAACCAATATCTTATGATTACTAACTAGGTAATTGCAACTGTAAATGCTGATTTCATGGTGACAATAATACCGGTAATTCACTGTATATCTGAGAACTGATCAATTATAATAATAAGGCGTGTCCAGATAGGGCCACTTGCTAAAGCTCAATAGCACTTTCATAAAAATGTGCCATCTTACCGACACAAAAGACGCCATTAGGCTATCACACAGCTCGCCATCACAACACTGAAAAACACTTTCGCACTAACACAAGTTCGCACCACACGCTGTCACACTAACACACAACACACTGTCACGTTAATACAATTTCACACAACAAAATATCAGGCTAACATGAGTTCAAACAACACACTATCATGCGAACACGAATTCACAAACATGCTGTCTCGCTAACACAAGTTCACACAACACGCTGTCTCGCTAACACATGTTTACACAACACGCAGTCTCGCTAATACAAGTTCATACAACACACTGTCTAGCTCACACAAGTTCATGCAACAAACTGTCACGCTTAGATGAATTCACACAACACACTGTCACGCTAACATGAGTTTACACAACACG
Organism: Saccostrea glomerata; assembly: GCA_003671525.1. Lineage (NCBI taxonomy): Eukaryota > Metazoa > Mollusca > Bivalvia > Ostreida > Ostreidae > Saccostrea > Saccostrea glomerata. The sequence continues at coordinate 173,742 of PRKT01000882.1, read as the reverse complement.
CAATCTCACTAACATGAGTTTACACATTACACTGTCACGCTAACACGAGTTTACACAATACACTGTCACGCTAACACAAAGTCACAAAACAGGCTGTCTCACTATTCACTAACAAATGCTGTTGCGATAACACACTGTCATCCTAATACCATTTTCAAACAACACACTGTCATCCTAATACCATTTCACACAACAAACTGTCAGGCTAACACGAGTTCACACAACACACTGTCACGCTAACACGAATTCAAAAAAAGGTTGTCTCACTATTCACTAACACAAGTTCGCACCAAACGCTGTTGCGATAACACACTGTCATCCTAATACCATTTCACATAACACACTGTCATCCTAATACCATTTCACACAACACACTGTCAGGCTAACACGAGTTCACACAACACACTGTCACGCTAACACAAATTCAAAAAACATGCAATATCGCTAACACGAGTTCACATAACACGCAGTCTGGCTAACACGAGTTCACACAATATGCAATCTCGCTAACACGAGTTCACACAACACACTATCTCTCTAACACCAGTTCACACGACAAATTTTCAGGATAACAAGTTCACACAACACACTGTCACGCTAACACGAATTCACACAACATGCTGTCTCGTTAATAAGAGTTCACACAACACGCTGTCTCGCTAACATGAGTTTACACAACACGCAGTCTCGCTAACACGAGTTTACACAACACGCAGTCTCACTAACACGAGTTTACACAACACGAAGTCTCGCTAATACGAGTTCAATCAACACTCTGTCTAGCTAACACGAGTTTACACAACACACTGTCACACTTACACTTTATACACGATTTCACACAACACGCTGTCCCGCTAACACGAGTTTACGCAACACATCGTCAAGCTAACAAGAATTCACACAACCCACTGTCAGGCTAACACAATTAAGTTCACAAAACACACTGCCTTGCTAACACAAATTCATACAACACACTGTCTCGCTAACACAAGTTCACACAACACACTCACATTGCTGAGTTTAAAGTAAAGGTCTACCCTAATTTGAAGAGGTTTAACACTAACATATCTCTATATTAGTAAAGAGCTTCAAATTTAAGACAAAAACATTTATGCAGTAATGTTCCTTAACATGCATCTGGCATATAAAATGAATGAGACCTTAAAAACCTCACAGTACATGTTTACTTAGCTAAGTAAAGGTCTAAATTGATGCTATTCAACAATATATATCAACATCTCTAAGTATGTGAATGAGTGAAATTCTCAAATAAATATTATAAATCAAAGTATCAATAAGAAGCTGAACCTTACGTCGCAGGTTCCAATCCCATTGCTAAATGCTTTAGACAGGTTACTCCTATGAGACTGCATAAACCAAGATTCTGTGTCACGGTAGGTGTTAGCACAAAATGGATCTCATACTTCTTAAAGGCAATAAGTGCTGAGTACAAGTCTATATTTGCAGCTAATACCATCCCAAGTGGTGGCACCATGAAATGACTGAAAAATGTATGATTAAGGCAAATAAACAAACATTAAACCATTACAGCAGTCTTATCAAACAAAAAAGCAAACTTTCTATTATTACAATTTTTTTAAACAAATTTCTTTTGCAATTTAACTGAGCAATATTTGTCCTTTTTTGTCAGTAAAGTATGATATTAAATAATTAAGACTTTTTGAGAACATCTATTTATAGCGAGTCCAGACAGCAGCACAAATCCCTGCCCATAATGCGAGCTCTTATGATAAGACCTTGGCAAAAGAAGATTGTGACTTGCACATTGCTCCACACAATTTTTCCGCAGTATACTTTGGACCCACAGTGCTTAGCTTCTTTAAAATGTTTAAGCTACATTCAAAATTCATTTCTATTTAATTTGAATTAGCTATCCTTACTCATGTTCACATGGAGCTAATGGGAAGTAATTTAACGAGCAGTGAATTCATTCGAATTAAACATTTGAATAAACTCTCAGTGTGAACACTGAGCATGGATGCACCAAATGTCAAATGCGGCTTGACAAGCACAATCTAAATTAAAACTAAATAAGTATCTGCCCTCACCCTTACAGTCACACTGTCAATATATAATTAGTTGAATATATTCTGTAACATTAAGTGCAGTTTGAATTATAGAGTATGATCACTATGATAGATAGTAGGACTGTTGAAATTACATCCTCAAATTTAAAAAAAATAAAATATAAAGCTGTGGGGATTTACAAGGTAAACAGAGAGCGTCTGAACTGTAAAACAGATAATATATCGGTGTGTCTGTGTATTTCTAATAACATCAATGTATGTCACTGTCATGTAATCAGTAGTGTAAATTTTAAGTAATAAAAATATTCTAACCTTCATTCCAATGGTCCAAGCCAATCATACATTAAAATGTCGCCGTCAGCTCTTTCATCACTCGATACAATTATCACTGGGGAATCCGAAGCAGAGTCAAGAGTGTTCATCCTTGTTAATGTGACAGTCAGAATTTCCTCGTAAACAATTCACACAAGATTCTTAGAATATATGAATCGGGATAATTCTGCTTAGAATAATGTTCCAGAGAAGTGACAAAGTACTTCGTAGCTGCAGATTAAATGAGTGTACATGTCTACAAACGGATTCTTTGTGAGAAAATGTTCAACTTCACAAATCATTCTATTTTCAGTTTGTAAACCATGGCAAACATGTGGCCGACGTCGACTCGAAGGGGCACACTAAAAACGGGATATACTAGAGACCTGATATTTACCTGACGTTTTAATTTTTAATTAAATGGTAATATTGAGTATTTTAAATTACTTATGTACAGACTTTATGACTTCGAGGCATATGCTATACAAAAATTCAATTGTTTGGAACATTTACAGACAAATTTGAATCAGGTCAAATCAGTGTTTAGTACATCGCGTCTTTAGTACCTTCCTATTTCCCACAATGCCGCGCGTTGTTTACAAACAAGCGCGAAAAAATCCTCTAAACTAGGTACTAATTATTGTTGTGTACATCATCACATTTTAAAATTATTTGAATAAAAAGAAAACAAAGAAACACCGAATCAAAACTATATCTTTTAGATGCATCAACTAAAAATGTGCACATGTATGCAGTAAAGGCTTGGCTGGCTATAGTAGACAACTTGTTCCTGAAAGGTTTCTCACATACATGTACTTGTTTTATAAAAAAAACAATTAAATATAGCTGGAAGTTTATTTCTTTTTATATCAAATGACAAGATTTTATAAGTTCGAAATTATTTCAGTCAAACTTTTTCATAATATACCAATATTTTTAGCTATCAGAAAAAAGCGTGTATGAGCTATTAACCCCTAATTATAGGGGCCAGCCCCTTTTCGTTAATCAAATATGAAAGCTCTCGTAATTACCCACAACTTTTGTAATATATTTCTTACCAAATTATTCTCGGTTTAAAAGTTATTACACAAAAAGTAGCAAAAATTCAAAGAAAAAAAATTACTAAAATTTGCCGTTTTATAGCTTCCAAACTTTAAGAAATCAGCTATATAATTTTATCGTTGTGCACATCTACAATGTATTGGCTACAAGTTCTCCAACTTTCGTGTAAATATCTTAGGTCGTTTTTGAGATTTTTAGTGGAAACGAGACATCAAAAATTTTCAATTAAAGGGCAATAACTCACAAATAAAGGCATGCATCAAAAAACTGAAAACAGGTTTAAATAGGTTTAACTACAAGCTATCTATCCTGAAAGTTTCATAACGATCAGTCCAAAGGTCTTTGAGAAATCGCCTGTCAAAAATCGAGCGGGAAAAGAAAGAATAACTAGAGCCGAGCTTGTTGCAAAGCAACGAGTAGGTCTTCCGTCCGGTTTTGACCGGAAGTGCCAGAAGTGACGTGAACAAAAGAAAGCAATAAGCTAAATAGTCTCCAGTGATTTTATAATTTCAATTTTGCATTTAAGCCTTCAAAATAAGCTATTTTTGGCTACTTCCGGTTCGACCGGAAGTGACGTCGACGGACAGAAAATTAAGCTTTTAGTCACATATGTTGCCCAAAAGCTTGCCAAGAACAGCAAAAATATGCAATATTTGACTACTTCCGGTTTTACCGGAAGTGACGTCGCCGGACGTATTTTGACGACGCCATTAGATAAAGTTTGTCATTTTCAACAACTTTGCTTCTTTGACGTATTACAAATTCGCAATACTTTTTGAGATATAAAGGAAAAACTTTCGGCCCCTTTTGGCCCTTGATCATAGGGGCCAGCCCTTTGTCGTTGATATTTTTCGAAAGATCGTGACATTCTCTACAACTTTTGTTCTATATGTCTTTTCAAATTGTTAACATATAAAAAGATATTGCAGAAAAGGTGTCAAAAATTTGTAAATACTCGATAGGACTTTTTTCGAGCCATAGCGAGCGCCGACGTGCAGCACTTACGGGAAAAAAGAGTGGTGTGTGACAAAAGAGCACACGTTGCTCTATCATCGCTGAAAATCTCAACTTTCTGTCCTAAGTAATTTTTGAGAAAAATGATGGACAATGAGACCCCCTTAAAATCACTAAATCGCTAAAATCTCAAAACTGGAAGTGACGTCATCAAAACAAAAAATTTTATTTCAGCTCTGCTTGATGTTCTATCAGTCCTGAAAGTTTAATGAAAAATTATCCAGCCGTTTTTGAGAAATAGCGTGCACAAAATCGGTAAGAAAAAAAAAAGATAATAATAACTAGAGCAAAGCTCGTTGCAAAGCAACGAGTAGGTCTTCCGTCAGGTTTTGACCGGAAGTGCCGGAAGTGACTTCAAAAAAGAAAGCAATGAGCTATGTCGTCTCCAGTGACTATATAATTTCAATTTTGCTTCAAAAACCTTCAAAATTATCTATTTTTAACTACTTCCGGTTTGACAGGAAGTGACGCTGACGGATGAAAAATTAATTTTTATGCTCCCAGAGACATATGTTATCCAAAAACTTGTCAAGAAAAAAACGCAAAAATACGCGTTTTCCAACTACTTCCGGTTTGGCCGGAAGTGACGACGCTGGACCGTTTTTGACGACTGCAGTAGATAAAGCTTGACATTTTGAACAACTTTGCTTCTTTGACGTATTACAAATTCTCAATACTTTTTGAGATATAAAGGCAAAACTTTTGGCCCCTCAAGGCCCCTCATTTTAGGAGCCAGCCCCTTTTGCAAGATATCATTTGAAAGATCTTAGATTTTTTCACTTCTTTTATTCTACATGTTTTAACAAAATGTTTCCAGGTAAAAAGATATCGTAGAAAAGGTGTTAAAAAATTTGAAATTCGCGATACGATTATTTTCGGGCCATAGCGAGCGCCGACGTGCGGCACTTCCGATAAAAATGAAATACGTTATACATATCTATAGACTTTGATCTATCATGCCTGAAAGTTTCATGTTTCTATCTTAAGCCATTATTGAGAAAGTCTGGAGACAACATGACCCTTCAAAAATCATAAAATCGAAAATATCTCCAAACAGGAAGTGACGTAATCAAATCGGAAAAAATGCATGAGGTTCAAGTAATGTTGAATAAGTCCTGAAAGTTTCATGGAAATCCATCGAGCCGTTTTCGAGAAATCGCGTGCACAAAATCGGTAAGAAAAAAAAGAATAATAACTAGAGCCGAGCTCGTTGCAAAGCAACGAGTGGGTCTTCCGTCCTGTTTGACCGGAAATAACTTTCATTAAAAAAAAAAAGAGTAATGAAGTTCAAAAATGGTTTAATCCTCAAAATCTATGTTACTTATTGCAAAATAAAGCCATTTTTGGCAACTTCCGGTTTGACCGGAAGTACCGTCGACGGAGGGAAAATCAAGATTTAAGCTTCCAGTGACATATGATATCCAAACACCTGTCAAGAACAGCAAGAATTTGCTATTTTTGAGTACTTCCGGTTTGACCGAAAATGACGTCGCCGGACGTATTTTGATGACCTCATTAGATACAGCTTGACATTTTGAACAACTTTGCTTCTTAGATGTATTACAAATTCTCAATACTTTTTGAGATATAAAGGAAAATCTTCGGGCCCCTCTAGGCCCTTAATTTCAGGGGCCAGCCCTTTTTTCGAGATATCCTTTGAAAGATCTTGGGCTTCTACACTTCTTTTGTTCTATATATTTTAACAAAATATTTCCAGGTTAAAAGATATCGTACAAAAGGTGTCAAAAATTTTGAAATTCGTGATAGGACTTTTTTCGGGCCGTAGCGAGCGCCGACGTGCGGCACTTCCGATAAAAATGCAATACATTCCGCAAATCTACAGACATTGGTCTACCATACCTGAAAGTATCATGTGTCTATCTAAAGCCTATAGGAGAAATCGTTCGGACAAACTGACCCTTAAAAAACCATTAAAGTGCCGATAACTCCGGACCGGAAGTGATGTCATAAAAACAGAAAAAAATGCATAAGGTTCAAGTGATGTTACATAAGTCCTGAAAGTTTCATGAAAATCCATCGAGCCGTTTTTGAAAAATCGCGTGCACAAAATCGGTAAGGAAAAAAAAAACAATAATAAAAGTGAAAAAGAAACCTAAGAATAACAAGAAGGTCTTCCGCTGAAGACGGAAGACCTTAACTAGAGCAAAGCTCGTTGCAAAGCAACGAGTAGGTCTTCCGTCCTGTATGACCGGAAGTAGCATTAATTTTTAACAAAAATGAGAAATAGCGCCTAAAAATGGCTTGAATCCTTTAAAACTATGTTAATTAATGCAAAAATAAGCAATTTTTTGCTACTTCCCGTTTGACCGGAAGTGACGACAACGGACGAAAAAATTATTTTTTTGCTTCTAGAGACATTTTTTACCAAAAAACTTGTCAAGAATGGCAAAATTACGCGTTTTCCGACTACTTCCGGTTTGGCCGGCAGTGACGACGCCGGACGTTTTCTGACGACTTCAATAGATTAAGCTTGTCATTTTGAAACACTTTGCTTCTTTGACGTTTTACAAATTCTAAATACGTTTTGAGATATAAAGAAAAAACTGTTGGCCCCTCTAGGCCCTTAAATTTAGGGGTTAGCCCTTTTTTCGAGATATCATTTGAAAGATCTTTAAATTCTGCACTTCTTTTGTTCTTTACGTTTTCACAAAATATTTCCAGGTAAAAAGATATCGAAGAAAAGGTGTGAGAAATTTTGAAATTTGTGATAGGTCTATTTTCGGGCCATAGCGAGCGCCGACGAGCGTCACTACCGGTAAATTTGATATACCTAATGCACCTCTCCAGACATAGCTCTACCTAACCTCAAAGTTTGAAGTTTCTATCTAGAGCCGTTTTTCGGGAAAATTGTGGACAAAATGACCCTTAAAAATCAGAAAATCGACGATATCTCTAGACCGGAAGTGATGTCATCAAAACAGAAAAAAACGCATAAGGTTCAAGTGATGTTCCATACGTCCTTAAAGTTTCATAAGATTTTGTTGAGCCGTTTTCGAGAAATCGCGTGCACAAAATCGGTAAGAAAAAAAAACTAGAGCAAAGTTCGTTGCAAAGCAACTAGTAGGTCTTCCGTCCGGTTTTGACCGGAAGTGCCGGAAGTGACATCCAAAAAGAAAGCAATGAGCTTAGTCATCTCCAGTGACTTTATAATTTCAATTTTGCGTCACTAACCTTCAAAAAAAGCTATTTTTGGCTACTTCCGGTTTAACCGGAAGTGACACCGACGGACAAAAAATTAAATTTAATGCTCCCAGAGACATATGTTATCCAAAAACTTGTCAAGAACTGCAAAAATACGCGTTTTCCGACTACTTCCGGTTTGACCGGAAGTGACGACGCCGGACGTATTTTGGCGACTCCAGTAGATAAAGCTTGACATTTTGAACAACTTTGCTTCTTTGATGTATAACAAATTCTTAATACTTTTTGAGATATTAAGGAAAAAATTTCGGCCCCTATCAGCCCTTTATTATAAGGGCCAGCCCCTTATCGTTGATATCTTTTGAAAGATCGTCACATTCTCTACAACTTTTGTTCTATATGTCTTAACAAAATGTTTGTAGATAAAAAGATATCGAAGAAAAAGTAAAATTCTCGATATGCCCTTTTTCGGACCATAGCGAGCGTCGGCGTGCAGCACTTCCGGAAAAAATGAAATACATGTGTCACAACTACATATATTGCTCTATCTTTGCTGAAAAAGTCAAGTTTCTATCCAAAGCCGTTTTTGAAAAAACTTGCGGACAAACTGACCCCTTGAATGTCACTAAATCGCAAAAATCTCTAAACCGGAAGTGACGTCATCAAAACAAAAAATTATATATCAGCTTTGTTTGATGTTCTATCAGTCCTGAAAGTTTCATGAAAATCGATCGAGCTGTTTCCGAGAAATCGTGTACACAAAATCGGTAAGAAAAAAAAACAATAATAATAATAACTAGAGCAAAGCTCGTTGCAAAGCAACGAGTAGGTCTTCCGTCCGGTTTTGACCGGAAGTGCCGAAAGTGACATAAAAAAAGAAAGCAATGAGCTAAGTCGTCTCCAGTGACTTTATAATTTCAATTTTGCATCAAAAACCTTCAAAATAAACCATTTTTGGCTACTTCCAGTTTGACCGGAAGTGACGCCGACGGACGGAAAATTAATTTTTATGCTCCCAGAGACATATGTTATCCAAAACCTGTCAAGAACGGCAAAAATACGCGTTTTTAGACTACTTCCGGTTTGGCCGGAAGTGACGACGCCGGACGTAATCTGACGACTCTAATAGATAAAGCTTGACATTTTGAACAACTTTGCTTCTTTGACGTATTACAAATTCTAAACACTTTTTGAGATATAAAGAAAAAACTTTTGGCCCCTCTAGGCCCCTTGTTTTAGGGTCAGCCCCTTTTACAAGATATCATTTGAAAGATCTTGAAATTCTACACTTCTTTTGTTCTATATGTTTTAACAAAATAT
>PRKT01000882.1:121303-133519 GCA_003671525.1 Saccostrea glomerata | reverse complement strand
ATGTTTGTTTCCTGTAACATTCCCAAAAAATTAAGGGTCGGTAGGTCGGGAATTTTTTTTTTTTTTTTTGCTTATGAATGGTCAAACATCCCCGGACTGAATATACTAGGTGTCATATTTACAGTGGACACCCAACATGGCATCCAAAATGGCTGCCAAGAGGCAGAAAATGAACTTCAGCAAGTTGTAGGGGGAAAAAGTTGTTATAATAATGATTACTCTTAATAAATAAGGTAAATGTAAACAAGGTTGACATATTTTATGTCTCAATTTAAGCTACAAGCTAATTTTATTTTTTTTAATAAATGGAATCAGCTGATTAATCAAACAAAGTTTTGGCATTTGTCAGAAAAAAAATCCACCCGGGGTTAATTTGAATGGGTCAGTCGGGTTACATGAAACAAACTTATTTTTTTTTAGGCCTAAACATCATTAATTACTTGATGTATGCTTTGATGCAAATTCTCAGCTGAGGACACATCAATGCATAATCGTTTGACCTTAATTAATCTCGCTGCATAAGTGTTTATTTACTTCTGTTGGTACATAAATCCCCAAAACCGCCTCAAACAATACATGTGATTAATATATTATGCCGTTAAATTCTATAATTATTTTATTTGATTTTAAAACTTTTTAATACTATATGCCATAGAGATATTTTTGTGGATAACATATCCTCTCAATGTCTGAGAACTTGTTTTTAAACTGTCATCACGGTCTTTGTTCATTACCCTGTAAATGAGCCCAGCTTTCAGTACTTCTAAGTACTTTGATTATTCACTGCATCAAACCTAAGACAAAAGCATGGTGCAGTAATGTAACTTAACCATGCACCCAGCTATTGAAGTGAATGAGGCCTTAAAAACCTCATATTACATGTTAGGACAATGTCATTGAGTTCCAAATAAAGGTCTAAATTAAAACTATTCACCGGTATATATATTAGCACCTCTAAATGAGTGAAGGAGTGAAAATTCTAAAATAACATTACCAATCAAAGTATCAATAAGAAGCTGATTCTTACGTCTCAGGTTCCAATCCCATTGCTAAATGCTTGAGACGGGTTACTTCAATGAGACCGTATAAACCGAGATTCAGTGTCAAAAGGATCCCTTACTTTTCAAAGGCAATAAGTGCTGAGTACAAGTCTATATTTGCAGCTTACTATCCCAAGTGGTGGAATCATCAAATGACTGGAAAATGTTTGATAGGCCAATAATCAAACAAACCATTCCTGCAGTCATCTAAAAAAATAAGCAATTTTCTATTATTACAATTGTTTTTACAAATTTCTTTTGCGATTTAACTGAGCAACATTTGTGCAATTTTTTGTCAATAAATTTTGATACTCAAGACTTTGTTTGAACAACTTTTTATAGCTAGTGCAGACAGCAGCATGAAGCGCTGCTTATAGTGCAAGCTCTCATGACAACGCCTTGGTGAAGAGAAAATTATCACTTGCTTATTGATCCACACAATTTCTTTTCCGCAGTAACTTTGGATCCAAGTGCTTTGATTCTTTTAGCTACATTCTTGCAAGAATTAACCAAAAGTTTCCAAAAAATAAATTTACCTTGATTTAATATATAAATTGCAGATAAATAGTGGGGTAAAAAATTCTTCATTAAAGTCAGCACTATTCAAGATTTAGACTGATAATGTAGGTCTAACTTACACCATGACATCGTGTGACTTCAAAGTCTAGTGCCCTGTTCACATGGAGAGTTTAATTTGCAGTAAATTATGGCGAAGTAAACTAATGCGAATCAAACTAATGGGATTCAAACTGTGTTAACATGACAGCTAATGCGAAGTAAACAAATGCGAATAATTACTTCTACAGTCAAGCGTCAGTAAGGCTATCCACTCAAAAATAGCACAAGTACTTGAAGCTGGCCACCAACATGTAGCATTTGAATTAATTTTGCCATTACACATGCCTCAAAATTTAATTCGAATAAGCTTCCCTTTGTGTTCACATGGAGCTAATGCGAAGTAATTTAATTCGCAGTAAATTAATTTGAATTAATAAAACTAATTTGAATTAAACTCCCCGTGTGAACAGAGCATCGATGCACCAAATATCAAGTGCGGTTTGACAAGCCCGATCTAAATTAAAACTGAATAAGTATCTGTCCTCACCCTAACAGTCACACTGTCAACATATTGTTGCAGTGTATATTCAACTATTAAATAATAAGTGTAGTGTGAATTAGCCCCTCCATGGTAACTGCGGTACTGCTCTTTTGCAGGGCAAAATAATAATGTTTGGCAAAGTTTTTGTTGAGAGATAATTATAAATGATGTATATTTAACAATTACTTATACGTCATATTTCACCAAACTATATCATTTTGCCCTGCAAAAGAGCAGTACCGCAGTTACCTTGAAACGGTCTATAAGAGTATCACTATGATGGATAGTGGAGTGTTGAATTTTTTGTTTTGAAAGTGAGTCTTGTTGAAATTAAATGCTCACATATATTTAAATACAAAATAAAAAGCTGTTGGAATTTTAAAAGGCTAACAGAAAGCGTCTGAGCTTTAAAACAGATGTATCGGTGTGTCTGTGTATTTCTAAAAATATCAATGCTCTAAGCTGCCATAGTAATGTAAATTTTAGGTAAAATAAATTTCTAACCTTCATTCCGATGGTCCTCGCCAATCAAACTTTAAAATGTCACCGTCGACTCTTTCATCACTCGATACATTTATCACTGGGAACTACGAACCAGAGTCAAGAGTGCTCAGCTTGTTAATGTTACGGTCGGAATTTCCTCGTAAACAATTCACACAAAAATTTATAAATCGGATAATTCTGCTAAGGATAATGCTCCTGTAGCCTTCCAAGTTTATACCAGTAAAAAAGTCATATTCACACCGATTCTAAATTTTAATCCGAAGATTCCAACATGTCATATCGATGAGATTGACAAATTTGTTAGACACTGGTATACTAGTCGTACAGAATAACAAACAATAGGCTACAAAAAATCGTGCCTTCCATGATTCGACTTCCGAGATGTACAAAGAAAAACCGTTGCAAGGTAAACCGTAAAATTCCGGATTGGCCGTTACAGCTCCATAGGATTGATAAAGTATTTCGTAGCTGCAGATTAAATGTGCGTGCATGTCTACATACGGCTTGTGGCTTGTGCGGTAAGAAAATGCTCCACTTCACATGATTTCTAGTTTGTAAACATGTGTCCGATTTTTGGGACACACTAATAACCGGATATACGAAAGACCTGATATTTACCTGATGTTTTTATTTTAGATTAAATGATAATATTGAGTACTTCAAATGACTTATTTAAAGACTTTATGACTATGATGCATAATGCTATACAAAAATTCGTTTGTTTTGAATATTTACTGACGATTTTGAATCAGGTCAAATAAGGTTTTTAATATATCAGGTCTTTAGTACCTTCTCATTTCCCACAATGCCGCGCGTTGTTTACAAACAAGAGGCCCCGAAAAGACTTCCTCTAAACTAATGCAGAAATATTTTGATTTTACTTATTGCTGTGTACATTATCACATTATATTTGAATAAAACAGAGAAACACCGAATCAAAACAATATCTTTCAGATGCATCAACTAAAATTATGCCAGTAAAGGCTTGGCTTATAGTAGACAACTTGTTCCTGTAAGGTTTCTCACATATTTGTTTAATAAAAAACTATTAAATATAGCTTGAAGTTTATTTCTCTTTATTTCAAACGACAAGATTTAATCAGTTCGAAACTATTTCAGTCAAACTTTTTCATAATATACCAATATTTTTAGCTATCAGAAAAAAACGTGTATGAGCTATTAACCCCTATTTATAGGGGCCAGCCCCCTTTCCTTGATCTTATATGAAAGCTCTCGTAATAATGCACAACTTTTGTTATATATTTCTTACCAAATTATTCTCGGTTCGAAAGTTATTACACAAAAAGAAGCAAAATTTCATGAAAAAAAAATACAAAAAATTGCCGTCACATAGCTTCCGATCTTTAAGAAATCAGCTTATAATTTTATCGTTATGCACATCTACAATGTATTGGCTACAAGTTCTCCAACTTTCATAAAATTATCATATGTCGCATTTGAGTTTATTCGTGGAAACGAGACACCAAAATTATCAATTAAAGGACAATAACTCACAAAGTAAGGCATGTATCAAAAAATTGAATGTAGATGTAAATAGGTGTAATTACAAGGTATCTAACCTGAAAGTTTCATAAAAATCAGTCGAAAGGTCTTTGAGATATCGCCTGTCAAAAATCCGGCGGGAAAAAAAAACAAATAATAATAAGAAACAGTAGAATAACGGTAGGGTCTTCCGAAGGAAGCTCGGAAGACCCTAATAAAAGTGAAAAAGAAACCTAAGAATAACAAGAAGGTCTTCCGCTGAAGACGGAAGACCTTAACTAGAGCAAAGCTCGTTGCAAAGCAACGAGTAGGTCTTCCGTCCTGTTTGACCGGAAGTGGCTTTCATTTTTAACAAAAATGAGAAATAACACACCAAAATGGTTTGAATCCTCTAAAGCTATGTTAATTAATGCAAAAATAATCAATTTTTTGATACTTCCGGTTTGACCGGAAGTGACGACGACGGACGGAAAATTAATTTTTATGCTCATAGAGTCATATGTTACCAAAATACTTGGCAAAAATACGCATTTTCCGACTACTTCCGGTTTGGCCGGAAGTGACGACGCCGGACGTTTTTTGTTTACCCAAATAGATTAAGCTTGACATTTTGAACAACTTTGCTTCTTTGAGATATTACAAATTCACAATACGTTTTGAGATATAAGGAAAAAAATTTCTGCCCCTCTAGACCCTTAACTTTAGGGGCCAGCCCCTTATCGTTGATATCCGTTGAAAGATCCTGACATTCTTAACAAGTTTTGTTCTATATGTTTTGATAAAATATTTACAGGTAAAAGATACTGTTGAAAAAGTGTTGAAGTTTTTCAAATTCATGATAGACCATTTTTCGGACCAAAACGACCGCCGACGTATGTCGTTTCCGGAAAAAGCCAAATACGAAAAGCACATCTACAGACATATCATGCCTGAAAGTTTCATGTTTCTATCTCAACTCATTTTTCAGAAAAACTCTGGACAACACAACTCTTTAAAATTCATAAAATCAGCAATATTTCAGACCGGAAGTGACGTCATCAAAAAAGAAAAAAAAGCATACGGTTCAAGTGATGATACATGAGTCCTGAAATTTTCATGAAAATCCATCAATCCCTTTTCGAGATATCGCGTGCACAAAATCGGTAAGAAAAAAAACAATAATAAAAGTGAAAAAGAAACCTAAGAATAACAGAAAGGTCTTCCGCTGAAGACGGAAGACCTTAATAATAATGAAAGTGAAAAAGAAACCTAAGAATAACAAGAAGGTCTTCCGCTGGAAGACCTTAATAATAACTAGACAAGCTTGTTGCAAAGCAACAAATAAGTCTTCCGTCTAATTCTGAAGAAGATGATATCGAGATTGATAGACATTTACGGTTATGTATGCAAAAAACGAGCCATTTACAAATACTTCCGGCCTATCGGAAGTGACGGTATTTTAACGACTTTAAATGATCTCTGCCTCTGCTATTTATTATTTTGAACAACTTCCCTTCTTTGATGCATGACAAATTGTCAACACTTTTTGAGATATCAGAAAAAACGTTTTGGCCCCTCTGGATCCTTTATTTTAGGGGCCAGCCCTTTTTCATGGATATCATTTGAAAGATCGTGCAATTCTACACTTCTTTTGTTCTACATGTTTTAACAAAATATTTCTAGGTAAAAGGTAATCGTAGAAAAGCTGTTAAAAATTTTGAAATTCGAGATAGGACAATTTTCGGGCCATAGCGAGCGTCGGCACTTCGTACTTCCGGTGGTTGTGATATACGAAATTCACTTCTCCAAAGGTTACTCTAGCATCACTGAAAGTTTCATGCTTCTGGGTTGAGTGGTTTTTCAGAAAACTGCCGGACAAAGTGACCCTCTGAAAATCACTAAAACGCGGAAATCTCAAAACCGGAAGTTACGTCATCAAAACGAAAAAATATATATCTAGATTTTTTCATGCTCTATCAGTCCTGAAAGTTTCATGAAAATCGAGCGAGCCGTTTTCGAGAACTCGCGTGCACAAAATCGGTAAGAAAAAAAAAAACAATAATAATAATAATAACTAGAGCAAAGCTCGTTGCAAAGCAACGAGTAGGTCTTCCGTCCGGTTTTGACCGGAAGTGCTGGAAGTGACGGGACAAAAGAAAGCAATGAGCTTAGTAGTCTCCAGTGACTTTATAATTTCAATTTTGCATCAAAACCTTCAAAATAAGCCAAATTTTTGCTACTTCCGGTTTGACCGGAAGTGACGACGACGGACGGAAAAATTACTTTTAATGCTCCCAGAGACAAATGTAACCCAAAAACTTGTCAAGAACGGCAAATATACGAGTTTTTCGACTACTTCCGGTTTGGCCGGAAGTGACGACGCCGGACATATTTTGACGACTTTGATAGATTAAGCTTGACATTTTGAACAAGTTTGCTTCTTCGACGCATTACAAATTCTCAATAGTTTTTGAGATAAAAAGAAAAAACTTTCGGCCCCTCTAGGCCCTTAATTTTAAGGGCCAGCCCTTTTTTCGAGATGTCATTTGAAAGATCTTTGAATTCTACACTTCTTTTGTTCTACATGCTTTAACAAAATATTTCTAGGTAAAAAGTTATCGTAGAAAATGTGTTAAAAATTTTGAAATTCTTGATAGGACTATTTTCGGGCCATAGCGAGCGTCGGCACTTCGTACTTCCGGTGGTTGCAATATACGAAATTCACTTTTCCAAAGGTTGCTCTAGCATCACTAAAAATTTCATGCTTCTGTGTGAAGTGCTTTTTGAGAAAACTGCCGGACAAAGTGACCCTCTGAAAATCACTAAAACGCGGAAATCTCAAAACCGGAAGTGACGTCATCAAAACAAAAAAATACATATCTAGTTTTTTCCATGCCTTATCAGTCCTGAAAGTTTCAGGAAAATCGAGCGAGCCGTTTTCGAGAACTCGCGTGCACAAAATCGGTAAGAAAAAAAACAATAATAATAATAACTAGAGCCGAGCTCGTTGCAAAGCAACGAGTAGGTCTTCCGTCCTGCTTGACCGGAAGTGCATCTGTAACTTTCATTTAAAAAAAATGAGTAATGAAGTCCAAAAATGGTTTAATCCTCCGAATCTATGTTAATTATTGCAAAATTAAGCCATTTTTGAGAACTTCCGGTTCGACCGGAAGTACCGTCGGCGGACGGAAAATTAAGATTTAAGCTTCCAGTGATATATGATATCCAAAAACCTGTCAAGAACAGCAAAAATATGCATTTTTTGACTACTTCCGGTTTGACCGGA
Source organism: Saccostrea glomerata (assembly GCA_003671525.1). NCBI lineage: Eukaryota > Metazoa > Mollusca > Bivalvia > Ostreida > Ostreidae > Saccostrea > Saccostrea glomerata. The sequence continues at coordinate 126,108 of PRKT01000882.1, read as the reverse complement.
AGTGATGTCGCCGGACACATTTTGACGACCCTATTAGATAAAGTTTGACATTTTGAACAACTTTGCTTCTTTGACATATTACAAATTCCCAGTACTTTTTGAGATATAAAGGAAAAACTTTCGGCCCCGTTTGGCCCTTAATTTTAGGAGCCAGCCCTTTATCGTTGATATTTTATGAAAGATCGTGACATTCTCTACAACTTTTGTTCAATATGTCTTAACAAAATGTTAACATGTAAAAAGATATTGCAGAAAAGCTTAATCCTCGATAGGACTTTTTTCGAGCCATAGCGAGCGCCGACGTGCTGCACTTCCGGAGAAAAAGATAGGTGTATGTCACATCAGCACATGTTGCTCTATCATCGCTGAAAATTTCATGCTTCTATGTTTCGTGCTTTTTGAGAAAACTGCCGGACAAAGTGACCCTCTGAAAATCACTAAATAGCGAAAATCTCAAAACCGGAAGTGACGTCATCAAAACAAAAAATTATATATCAGGTTTGCTTGATGTTCTATTAGTCCTGAAAGTTTCATGTAAATTGATTGAGCTGTTTCCGAGAAATCGCGTGCACAAAATCGGTAAGAAAAAAAAACAATAATAATAAAAATAGTGGAAAAGAAACCTAAGAATAACAAGAAGGTCTTCCGCTGAAGACGGAAGACCTTAAAAATAGTGGAAAAGAAACCTAAGAATAACAGTAAGGTCTTCCGCTGAAGACGGAAGACCTTAATAAAAATAGTGGAAAAGAAACCTAAGAATAACTGTTAGGTCTTCTGCTGAAGATGGAAGACCTTAAAAATAGTGGAAAAGAAACCTAAGAATAACAAGAAGGTCTTCCGCTGAAGACGGAAGACCTTAATAAGAAACAATAGAATAACAGTAGGGTCTTCCAAAGGAAGCGAATGACCATAAAGACTTATTTGGTCCAAGCACTGTTCGAAAATCATTGGGGGCGCGGTTTGCATAATTAACCAAAGAACGATACGGTTCGTTTCTTACACGGAACGGTACGCTTTGTGGACGGTACGGTACGCTTCACAGGATGAAAATCCACCATTCAGTCGACTGAATGGTGGCTGAATGGCCACTGAATGGTCACTGAAAGATCACTGAAAAGACCCTTTCCCGTAACCTTTCCGTGATCATTCAGTTACCATTCAGTCGACTGAATGGCACATATATTTCAGTGACCTTTCCGTGATCATTCAGTTGATTCTTTTTTTTTTTTGAATAATAGGCTTATTTTTTACCTAGAAATTTTATTTCACTTTTACCTGGTATAATAGCATTAAATGTATCTAATTCCGTATAAAAAAAGTATGAAAAAAAATTAATACAAGAAAAAAAATTGCTCCCATGCCCATAATCGAGCCCTGGTCTCCTGCTGAGATGTCCGCAACCTTATCAATTACGCTACCACTTCTTGTTGAGAAATGAAGATTTAAAATCAATTAATTTATAAAAATCGATGGAACTATCAGTTAACCTGTTGTATCGAGGAGCTGCAATGTGTATATATCTTGTGTATATTTTGTACATTCTATGTTAGTTGCGCGGATTTTTGGGACAGACTAATTTATTACAAATCTCCTATCGGGATGATGACAATTATCAGAGACGGGCACCTGTTCCTGTGTCAATAATTTAAGATCGTTGTAAATTCTCTACCTAGAAACTTAGTAGAATGATTTTATTAAAGCAATATCATTTAGAAAGCTAAAATCTCCTATATATTTTTTTTCTACGAGAGGCATGTATAAACGAATGATTTATTCTTGTAATTAAAAATGATTTTAAAATAATGTCTTTCAAAAACTAAATATCCTCAAAACTATACATTTTCATGAAAAATACACGTATAAGCACTATAGAATGCTATATGCATTAATTTAAATTTTGAATTGGTAATCGGATCATCATTTTTTATCACTTGAAGATTTTTTGTTTTCTAAATGTAATTAGAAAATTAAAAATCATTTTGAATAAGTCTCAAATATTTTATTTTGGGGACAGACTAATTAATTACACATCTCCTATCGGGATGATGACAATTATCAGAGACGGGCACCTGTTCCTGTGTCAAAGATTTAGGATCGTTGTAAATTCTCTATGTAGAAACTAAGTAGAAGGATTTTAATTAAGCAATATCATTTAGAAAGCTACAATCTCCTATAATTTTTTTTTCTACAAGAGGCATGTATAAACGATTTATTTATTCTTGTAATTAAAATAATAATTACCTAGACATATTTCAAGGTACCTGAATTTTACCACAATAAGTAATAAAACACAAGTAAGATTGAATGATAAATCTTTTTTTCAAAATATTGCTTTCTTTTGTTAATGAAAAATAACTGATTAAAAAAAATAATACGCTAGTGAAAAAATTGCTAAATTGAGACTTTAATATCACTGAAAGGTGGCGGAAAGGTCACTGAAAGACGACAGAAAGGTCACAGAAAGTTGACGAAATGGTCAATGAAAGACGACAGAAAGGTCACTAAAAGTTGACGGAAAGGTCACTGAAAGACGACGGGAGGTCACTGAAAGTTGATGGAAAGGCCACTAAAACTTGATGGAAAGGCCACTGAAAGTTGACGGAAATGTGTTCGCTGAATGGTGACTGAAAGGTATCTGAAATATGACTGAAAGGCAACTGAAAGGTCACTGAAATGTATCTGCCATTCAGTGGCTGAATGGCCACTGAAAAGTTACTGAAAGCCGCCTTTCAGTTTTAACTGAAAGGTCTTGTTTCTTCCTGTGTAATTGATAAACTATCTAAGCTAATAAAATTCATTAACCTAAACTAGTATATCAAACCACTGAAACACTGCATTAGTTACAAGAAATTTGAAATAGGTGGTTGGTGGGAGCCACTCTCTCTGAAACTGATATGAGGATTTCATTCTGCCTCGAATAAAAATCGTAAAATTTCATTGGACGAAAAGAATACTGTATTATTCAATACTATACTGACTACCAGCATCATATTGCTAATATGCTCTCTCCAGGTGACCTACCAGTCACACATCAAATCAACATGCCCCCCTCCCCGTGATATACTGCACATGCAGATCAAAGTCAATACGTTGCTTTCATTTCAGCACTCAAAGAGACTAAATATTTGACGTCATATAAATATTAAGGTATGCCACTCGTGAAAGTTTGTTTAATCAAGGATTTTTTGAAAGGTGTCTTTTGGATAAATACTCATATAGTGTGACTTAAAATCGCAGAGAAAATAGGGACCCAATGTGCATTTTACTTATCTACGGTAGAATTAAGTTGATTTTTTTGCACTTAAATTTTAACTCTTTGGTTAGTTACTTTTAACCTTTATCATATTTTATCAGATGTAACCATGAAATTAAATAAAATATTTTTTACGTAAAATATTTTGAGTAATATTTATCATTGAACAAATCCTGGAAATTAATGTGTGACCCTTTGCACTAAAAAGTTACCTATTTGAGGGTATTAAAATACCGTTCACAAAACGTTCGACGTTCGCTCTTCGTTCATGTTACTTTGCATTTACCTTGCTTTCACCGTTCATTTATCGTTCAGTCTTCATTGTCATTCGGAACTCCGATGTGAAAGGAATGTTTTGATGGTAAGGATCTACACGTTTTTAAATTAAATATCTAAGATATCGTGTTTGAAGAATCATTATTTCATTGCAAAAATTATGTTAGATATTTTTAGTTATTTCTATTATTATAATTCAAAAATTGGCTGTCACTTTATCCATGAAATTTCCCAGGAAAATAATATACTGAAAGGAAAAAGAAACACAGGGTAGCATAATGTTCGAAAAAAGTTTGACCACATGACAAAAAATTACGAAAATTAGTCAGAAGATAAATTTAGTTACTGTGCACTAAATCGGTATTCAGAATTACTCAATCGTAAAATTTATGACGTCACGTAGGAAAAACGCTAAAAAGCTAAGAACACGTGCATTTTGATAACGACGAGTTTGTCAATAAATCTTGTTGCATAATTTGATGCATATGAGGTATGCACATCGTTTTCTAATATTAAGAGACATAATGAACTTCTTGAAATCTTTGCACAGTTTACGGAAGTTCCATGGAGTCTTGTTTTTGAATTGCCTAATTAATGAAAAAGGCAACAACATATATGCATACATCAATAAATTTTTTATACATTCCTATACCTTTTCATATTTCCATTTAATTTTTATATACCCCCGATTTGTAAATATTTTGATGAAATCACCCGCATCTAGGGTAAATTTTTTCATGTGCACCAACCGGGAGGGAAGTACCAAAGAACGATAACTCTATTTTACAAATGTTCTGCATTAAAAAAAATTCAGGATTTGTAATAACAATATTGTGATATTTGGTTGATTATATCGTGTGTTAAAAGTGAATCTGTATCCATCAGAATCTACTAGTTACAGCTTTCTTTTGATATATCGAACTTACCGTTACATGTAACATGAAGAGAAAATTCGGGATTGAATCCCTCTCGAATTTAATGTTCCGAATAACATTACACATTATGATGACGCCCGAAAATACCGGGTACTTCCGTCCCGGTTGGTGCACATGAAACAAAGTACCCTAGATGCGGGTGATTTCATCGAAATATTTACAAATCGGGGGCATATAAAAATTAAATGGAAATATGAAAAGGAAGAGGAATGTATAACAAATTTATTGATGTATGCATATCCCATGTTTTATACTGATTTAGATAGATAATCGAGCGAAGTTTGAGCGAGGTGAGGCGGATGACTAGAAAAGAGTTGCAAGCCTTCTCTCTTTATATGTAT
>PRKT01000882.1:56106-87200 GCA_003671525.1 Saccostrea glomerata | reverse complement strand
TATATATATATATATATATATATATATATATATATATATATATATATATATATATATATATATATATATATATATATATATATATATATATATATATATATATATATATATATATATATATATATACGACAGCTGATAATGTAATTTTCCACATTACGCTTGAATGTTCGTAAGGGTTGAGAGAATCTAAGGTGTTGGGGAAGTTTATTCCATAGATGTACACCTGAATACTGAAAAAAAGGTCTTGACTAAGTTTGTACGAAATTTTAGTAATCTAAGATCATAATTAGTTTCCAGATCGCAGGTTTTAAGTAGTTGATAACTAGTGCACTAGTCGTAATTTATCTTGCAAATAAATTAATTAAAAGATATTCGGGAGTCATTCCACTGAAAATTTTGTATAATATAGCTATATTTAACGTAGTTGACCATCAAAATATTTAACCTGCCGTCCAACATAATTAAATTTTAGCCCTTAAAAAGGGATTCTATGTAGGCTCGCAGCTTTTTAAAAAACAATACATGTATATAATGTTGAAAAGGATTATAAATTAAGCTAAGATTTTCAACCTGGTTATACCCTTGCAATATTGAAATTAATAGATTACCTCTAATCCGCAAATGTAATTGCTATCATCTGTGACTTCGGCATCACATGACAAGTCTAAATAAAAAAAAATCTATATGCCTTCAACATGTAAATTTGAGTCACGTAACATTTTTTTTTATATCAGTGAAGTCTTAAGATCAATCGAGCATGCGCAAAAAGTATATATATATATTTTTTAATCTTGAAAAACCCTCGATGTTTCCATTTGTAACCTTAACTGTACTGCACGTTTTGTTTACCTAAAGAGCAATAGGGCCTATATGATAAGTGTCTCAAAATGCCCCTTAAAATGAATATCTTAAATTTACTTTATAATATGTAGCTTTAATTTGTACAGCTATGTATGCGACCTTTATTGGTCATTTTCAGTTTCATCAAAATACCGTTACTTTAGATATATATATAAATACCTTAGAAATCATAAAGTTCAAGTTTTCCCGCCATTTTAGCATATTTCGTTTAAAACTGCTTATTTTCAATCGGTTTTTTCTTCTAGAAAATAAAGAGCGCAGCCTAGAGCAAAACTCATATTTTTACCAAGGATATGTCAATGCAATACTAATTAGTAACAGAAAAATTATGCATGTTCTACACTGCGCTCTATGTTTCCCATAAGAAAAAACACAAGAAAAAGGCATATTTAAGGCTTTTTTGCTAGATAGAAAAAATAGCATTATTTCTCGTGTCATTTACAGCCAGTAAGTGCATATAAATGTGGAAAATATAGTGGAAATATTTCTAATATAATCTCTTCTACAAAAAATATCAATTAAACAAATCTGAATATCATTCTAAAATGTTGATTTTTAGGGGGCCAAAATTGGCTCTTACCATATATAGTCCTTTTTTCCCATTATATATCTAGTTACATTTTCAAATACATGTCCAGCATTAAGTATTTCATGTTGAAGATGTTGTATATATTTGCCCGGTTTACAAACTCAGTATCTAGAATTTTGTCTCGCCATCTGATGCCTTATATTTTCCGGAGACAAACTGTGTGGAAGAAGTTTAGATTTACTAGCATCTCTGTTACACCATCAAAGTCTCACATGTATAAAGTAGAGGTGTCAGTACAACAGTTCTGTACAGAATAAGCTTTGTTGTTATGGTAATGTCTTAAAGGCCCTATACAGCTTTGTTTAGGCAACCAAACGTGGTAGAACTGGCTTTAGCTATGCATGAGTTTACTTTATCGTCAATATGAACATTTCTTTTGTGTAACCAAGGTATTTTAAATTTTCACAAAATTGAGGCGCCCAGATGTAGATGTCAGACTCTCAGCTGAAGAGCTGTTTGATGCCGGCTGGAACATTACTTCAGTTTTCCGAGTGTTTATTGCCAAACCAAAGTTGTAACAAGCATCCGAAAACCTATTCAGACTAATTTGTATGTCAGCCTCTCAGACTTGATGCATTCGGGCGCATGATGTCGACGTACCATGTTGATGAATCTTGAAAGGCACCACATTTCCCCATTATAAGCAACAATCATGTTCTGTAAATAAACGATATCAAAAGTTTTCTGAGGGCAACCACCGTTGGTATAGGCTGCTTTTCCGTTCCTGGCATTTTTTCTGCAGTTGATTGGCAACAAACATCATGTCCACTGTTCCATGGCCTGACTTTAACCAACACCAACATTCTGGTAGTAGCCCATTTTCAATGTAGGGAAGATTCTTTTCACTTATACGTGCAAGAATTTTTCCAGCAATTGATAAAAGTGAGGGTCTCCTGTGCTTGTCACATCAATTTATGTTATGTTATAGAGGTAGACTATTAAGACATCTTTTAGGTAGTGCTGTAAGGTTTTATATTCCACATTAAGTTTGTTCAATTTCTGAATTTCCAGTCGTCTAGCAAGTTTATCAATCTTGGCTGGAATAGCGTCGGCTCCGGAAAGTTTGCCTGATAACGTTTGCAAAATTTCTTTTTGTTTCATGGCTAAGTTTTTAGACTAAATCTTTATTAATCCTACAGGCTGCTTCAAGATCATGATATCTGGATTAACTATAATGTATGATTATGTGTTTTACATAATAATCCAGCTTTTATCTACATGACCCAGGTTTCCCTATTTTCATGTACATTGAATATAAATGCACCACATAAGACGTTAATTTTTTTTTACATCAAAAAAAGTAAAAGCTTTAATAATATACTATTTAGTTCGTAACAATCCACACAAAAGAATAATTTAACAAAATAACAGGCCCGGAATAAATCACCATAAAAATACTTGAATTCAACTTATAGATGGTTGTTTGAATATAATGGCGATAAATACGGCAACCATTTTCACAATAATTCGCCACTTATACACCCTGTCAATATTCATCTTCTAAACCACGACTTTTCAGCAAGTACTTGCAAGCGCACTGCGGGGAAACAGGATTAGGTCATCAAATAGTGACAATGTAATGCTATTATTACGTAAAAAAGACATATGCTAACTCATTTATGAGCATATTCGCATTTACATCATTCTTATTTTTAGGGCAAGCATTTTGCAATATGACGTCTATCATATAATTCTTGTTACGTCTATTTCAGAGGACCCTACTGATATATTGTCATCTGCAAACGAACGTAAGTTTATTATTTTATAGTCCTTTGTATTCAGGGTCAAAACTTTAAATTTAGCATTTATAAATATGTTACACGTAAAAAGCGAGACAATAGAGAGGTTACGCATTTGACCGTGTACATATATTTGTTAACCTAGAAATGGATGTACACGTAAGCGTAACAACTTATATCATCATGTTTTTCACGTGTATCGGTACGTAAAACGTCATTTCAGCAAGGTATTTATAATCCATTTGTATCAAATAAATACGTGACTTGAAATAACAAAGATTCATTAGATGTAGATAAAAAAATTCTCAACTTCTTACAGAAACCGACTGAAAATAATTCTATAGTTTGTGTTGAATAAGCTTCAAAATATCACCTACGTGTGTACACGTTGTGTACAACGTGTAAAACTACACGGTGTGTAAAACTGATGATGTGAATCGAAGTAAATTAGGGGATTTCCCTTGCTACACGTACATGTACATGGTCATCTGCTTAACCGAAAGATAAAGAAGACATTATTTGTATTCTCTGTACTTCATTTATCAAATTAAAGTTTCAATAAGAGCACTACAAAACAAGGCATACTGTAGGCGAACATTGGTTCATCGATAGATATCTATTCGCAAATTGTGTTGGTTTACAAAACGTTCCTGTGTTTAAAAATGCAATTTAAAACCTTCAATACATGTATATGGGTTGCCTTTGGTAGTAAGTTCATCTGGTTAGCGGAGTTTTCCTTTTAAAAATACTGCGCAATCATCCAATTCTGCAGTGGCTCATTCTGATGGGAAACCATTTGTTGTGTACATATCAAATATAACTCCAAGTAACGTCCCTACAAACCTGTAATGCCTAGGTCACATTTAAGCTGATGGTCGGGCGACTAAATTTTTCGGGTCTTGTCAGCTGAAAGAACATGATCGCCCGAAACAAATATCGGGCGACACGGAGGGGTCACATTAATTCCAAGAAACACCGATGACTTGGATATATTGCACAAAGAATCCTTTTTCATTTGGAATCAGCAATACCTTTACATAGATCTGTATTCAGATAAGTGGCGTGAGTAATGTTTGCAAGGCCAAGTGGCAGAATTTTATAAGATTGTAACTCCATGTTAAAATGTGTGCAAAATTTTGAATAGAATTACATAAAAACGACAGATGGCGCATATATGTAAGCAGCAAAGAATACTGAAGATTTCCTAATATCTTACGGATTATTTATTTATGATATTTCCGTTAAAGAAAAATCCATCAATCCATGCATCAATATTTTGTTTGTGCTATGTATCCTTAATAGGTTAAATATTCCAAGTTTATTTCGACCATCGAGCTCTGCGCTACATGTACAGCTTGATTTTAACCGTCATCCTAAATTTTGAACACACTTATTGTCGAAAAACAACAGACGCACGACGGATTTAATAAACTGACTGTCGATTGTCGGACGATAATCGAAGGTTGGTCGACGGATTACTCCAATTGAAGAAATCGGCCACCAACGCAGAAAACAATTTAACTTGGACCGATGGACACAAAATTGGTCGGCAGACAAAAAAGGTCAAAATCGGGCAAGAGAACGACCGATGAATTACCGATTGCCTCCCGAAGAATCCTATTTTTGCTTCAAAACCCGTCGGTCGTAGGTCGTTTTTGAAAACGTGACTGGGGTTTTAAATTTAAACAGTTTTTTTTTACATTTGATACATACAAGTCATTCAACTGGAAACATTAAAAAAAATATTTTCAAAAAACAGAAATATGTGTATACCAAGTGAATTAACATACATGTATTCCATCAAAACTATAAATATATTACTACAAGCAATAAGTAATTTTGAAATTATTTCATCACGCATCATAGTTTAGGTTTTAGTTAGGGGGCGGGGCTTAATTTTGACGGGAAATGTTTACTATGACCTCACCAAAAATATAATGTCTTCAAAATACCATAAAATGAAATTATTTGCTATTTCCAACTGCTGGATAGCTCTGGGTTCGTATGCATAAAAAATCTAAGAATTTTTCTTTAATACCATACTTATTCCCAACTCAAACTACTTTACTAAGAAGCATACTTTAAGTTCCATGCATAAAAATTCTAGGTGCCAAACTAAGCATGGTTAGTGCATTGAGCACTCCTGGAAAATTGGCGATTGCATGAAAGTCTGTCTGGTGCCGGTGAATTGTCTGAGCGTCGGTATGAAATTTTATATATCTTTGAATGATATTCGGTCAAGTTAAAGCTGTAGAGACTACCTAAACAATCCTAGACATAGTGGATTAGTGAATTCCGAAATCATCCCCGTTACATAACTGCATTTTTTGTTGCAAATTAGCGAAGAGCTAATATGACTTGTAAATTAGTTGGTATGCTACGATTTCGACTTGTTGCTTGTGAAACGAAATCGCCAATCAGTATCCCAATATGTTCAATTCCTTGTCAATCAAAACGGTAGGGTGTGATAAGTCCTACAGCATTGTATTCCGTAAAGGGATCTAATCTCGGCTGTAAAACATGGCGTTGCCTTTGCTGTCTAGTTGCCATTTTGCTGTGGGTGACAAAATGCTTAAAAACTGAAAACAAGAGCAGGGACTGTTTAACTTTAAGCATATTCTAAGACATATAAGTAAAAATAAGAAATGTCATGTAATCCACTTACAGCGAAAAGTGACTTACTAAGTAAAAAAAAAATCGTTACTTTGCTTAACGTAAATCGACATTTAAGAATATACTTAACAGAATAAGAATTTTAATGCATACGAACTGTACTGTTTGGAAAACAGTAAGTATAACCGAGTCACAGTCTATTGTTCAGAATTCTTTAATCAGTTGCATATGTGTGAATGTGGTAAAGAGCTGAAAAAATACATAACAAAAAACATAAGTACATATGACAATCAAGACACAAAACAAAATACAAATTCATATCAAATTAATTCACATAATAACCTAACTTAAATACAACAATACTGAGACAATGAAAAAGTGTACATGTTATTTATAGCAAGGTGCCTAGCAAGGAAAATGACCATTAAAATAGGACGTAATTAAATATAAATATAATGTGCACCATGGGAAAAAATAGTAAGCCAAAATAAATCAGTATTATAGGAAATATGATTAACTCACAGAAAAATAGATGTCAACTTAGTAAGACTTCAACATGTAAACACGAGAAAAAATGGTGGTCTTTATAAAGTAGCAAGGCAACTATTTTACAAGATAAATAACCATGCGTGCTGAAAATGCTATTGCAACATACACTTATGAAAACATGATGCATAAATAACTTACATTTTGCGAGTACATAGATGGAACAAAGTAGCAGAGGTATACTGCCAAAACATAAATGCGGCGGGACCGCTCCACGTTGGGTCAACGCAGGTAAAGAATACAAAAACACAGGAGAGTTACACTAAAGAGCAATAACTCCTAACATTATCAGTAAACACAGGAAAGACAACTCTCCGTTCCACTACACGAACCCTGAATAACATAAAAACTTGTCGTTTAAGAAACAAACAATGCATCGATCTCAATGCACTTGTCAATGTGACATCATCTTGCAAAAATGATGCAGTTTGCACACAGTCAGAGGCTGATCAAGTCACATTTTATACAATGAAAAATGTCTTTGGTCTTTTCTCAAATAAAATAATATTAGCAGTTAAATAAGAGGTTTTTAACTAGGAAGCACCGACTATTTCAATATTTTATTGAGGTCTTCCGTCTTCACGGAAGACCTTATAGTGATTTCTTATTATTATTCTTTTTTTTACCAAAATTTTGTGCAGGCGATTTCTCGAGAACTATTCAGCCGTTTTCATTGAAATTTTCAGGAATAAAAGATCATCATATGAATTTTATATAAAATTCCGATTTTTTTAAAATTCCCTTAATTTCCTGATTTTAAAATGCAATTTTGTCGCGCACTTTTATGGAAAATGGTTGAGGATATGAACTGGAGACTTATTGGAGATAATAGATCATGACTTTGTGGTTTGCAGAATCGCCTTTTCGTGCGTCGTCAGCACTTCCGCTTTTTGCCGGAAGCATATTTAAAAAAAATTTCTTTGATGCTTTTTATTTAAATAGAGAGTCATTTGCAAATGCGTAATTTGTAATTTCTTTTAGAATCGAAACAGATAATCTCGAGATATTCACAATTAAATGTTTGAAGCGGTGTTTTCAATGGCTGAATGGTTAGCGCGTTGGATTGTCACACGGGCGACCCGGGTTCGCTCCCCCAAATGTCCGATTTTTTTTATCACTTTTTCTAGATTTTTCGTTTTTTATTTCAGAATCGGACGGAAGACCTCTTGTTGCTCACAACGAGTATTGTTCTAGTTTATATACTATCCGCATATTCTCCAGACAAGTGATACTGCCGTGTAGTTTTATGCAGATTAATTGAAAAAGTAATAGAAGGGCCCTTATAAATCGATTTCTTGCAAGGGCATACCTCATGTACATATTGCCTAGTTTTTACACATAAAGAAGCAAGAAGCATTAAGATATTTAAAAAGGGCTGCGTATGTCATGAAATCTTGAAAATAAATTAATTTTAGCTATATTTAACATAGTTGACCATCAAAATATTTAACCTACCGTCCAATTAATTAAAGTTTAGCACTTAAAAAGTGATTCTATTTAGGATCGCAGCACTTTTTAAAAACTATATTTAGTGTTCTAAAGGATAATAAATCAGAGTAAGATTTTTAACTTGGTAATAACCTTGCAATATTGGAATTAATAGATTACCTCTAAACTGCAAGTATAATTGCTAAAATCTGTGACTTGAACATAATGTGACAAGTCTAATAAAAAAATCTAAATGTGTTCAACATGTAGTTTTGAACAAAATAACTCTTTTTTATCAGTGTAGTCCTAAAAAGAATCGCCGAACCTCATAGATTATGCATTTTTTTTAAACTAAAAAAATCGCGATCTTTCCAATTGTAACCTTAACTGTATTGTGCATTCATTGTTACTCGGGCAGTTATATAAGTTATGAATACCAACTGCATAAAAAAGAAAATCTTAAGTGTATAAGTGTATATAAACAAATATTTCACTTACATTGTAACATCAAATACAACGGTCATGCTGATTGATTAATTCTTAGACTGGATACATTGTAACTGGGTTGCTTTTGTCTGCTCTTCTGATAATAAATAATTTAAGTATTGTTTTTCAAAGAACTAGGTGCTTCTCTCTCGTTCTAATAAACATTGTTGCTAGTTTTCCTAATTTAGATTAACATACATATATTTTGTTTTGTCAATGTACAGTGTATTTCTTTAAGGCATTATCTAGTATATTCTAGACCTAAACATTTTCTATCATAAGACTTCAAACCACCTTTGAAATTTACAGCTTAAAACTATCTTTCACAATATCAAACACAAATTAATAATGTATGGGATATGTACATGTACTTCAAAATGGTTTTACCGCAGCAATTTGAGACCCGCAAATAAAGTACACCCCCATTCCTAAAAACGTTAAACAAGAACACACGAATTTGCTTTCTTGTTCAGAACTGAACACCGCTGCCAAAAAAAATTGTGTAATATGTACTGTCGATTTTACAGTCTTGGAGAAAAAACTTATAATTTTCCTTACATTTCCTACGCATATAACTGACTCGTCAAAATAAAGTCAATGACAATGTTGTGGAATTAGATTTGCTAATCTAAATCTATCGCTACTATTTCGTCACTACAACCTTTGATGTAACATAGCAAACACACTAGGAAGCATCTCATTAATAATAATTCGCATATTATTAAGTAAATCAAAGAAATTTCAACAACAATGGTTTGAAACTATATTCTTCAAAACTGGATCATCGGACAAAAAGACTTTGCAATGAGATAATCAATATTCGTCTACAATAAACATAAAACATGCTGTCTAGGGTGTATGGTCTTAATACATTTACTTGAGCTTGGGCTTTTTATGTCTTTTTCTCCAAATTATATAAATTACAAAGACCTAGACCTAATATAGACACGTATTTTAGTTATTTTTACAGAGTATGATAAAAGCAGAGAAATTTATTTATTTTTCGAATAATATGAATTTTGCTAAGTATTTTGTTATATGATTATATGATGTATACATATCACATTATTCTTATTACGTCTTTTCAGAAGATCCTACTGATTTATTGGCATCAGCAAACGAAAGTGAGTCACTTTGCTCTTTACAGATAATTATATTAAAATGCATAAAAGCAAATATGTACATGTATAGCTATATGTTGAAACCAAAATGATTATGCAAGATAATGAAGTACTTGTATGTTATTTATAGTTTGAATAATTTTATCTTCGAGTGTTTCAGAACAAAACATTCAAAACTTAAGATATGTCACTCATAAGATTTTTAGAAAAGTTCGTGCAGAATATCTTTCTTCAAAATTATTTATTAAAATTCAATTTTGGCAACAACAGGGGCAATCTGCCTTATGTTCTGCATCTACGGGACCATGGACAATTTTATAGCTATGAAATCATGCAATTATGCATTATCAAAATATGAATGAGAGATTTTGAAAATATCTTTTGTTTTTTGAATTTATAATTATACACCATTATAATCTATTCTTACTTCATTCATCATACTTTTTGGCATTCAAGCTGAAACATGTATTATGATTTTACATTTTTGGCATATAGTTTTACAGTGATATCGATAAATTACACAGTCCATGAAGAAATCCGACTCTTCGTACAAGTATATACACCTCGATCATTAGCACAAACATTCTCAAATTAGGTTTGCGAAAGCTAGATAAATTTTTTTAAATCGATTTCTTTTACACCATATTAAAGGTAGAAACCTTATTTTTTTGTATAAACTACAGACCAGACATATTTCCACTATGGATCATATTTATTTAGTTCGGGATAGGTAATATTTCAACATCATACTATTTTTTCTTAAATCTAATTATTCCTTTTCTAGATCATGCAATATTTCTTTATCGAAACATAATATTATAAAATCACTTTTTTTATATCAATAAATACTGGTAGTTTTTTTAAACCATTAAAACCTCTTCGTTCATGAATTGAATAAAAAGACACTTTCAAGCAAAATTCGTCTGAAAATAAGTACTTTTAGAATTTTCAAATTGAATGACCCCTTAGCATATATTACAGTACCGACCGAACACAACCTAACACCAGAGCGAACCCGGAGCGGACCCCAGGTTCACTCGGGGTCCGCTTCGGGTTCGCTTTTAGAAATTTTGGGACTGCTCCGGGTGCGCTTTGGGTGCGCTCCGGGTTCGCTCCGCGTTCGCTCGGGGTCAGCTCTGGGTCCGCTATAGCGAACCCGGCGTTCGCTTCCTGGGACCGCTTTACGCACTGATGCGTGAAGCGGACCCCGCTTTAATCTCACCGCCAGTAAGCCCCGCCCTTTGTATATTCCAATACAGTAATGGTATTGTTGATCGATCATTGTTGTTTATGCGACGGTGCGGACATGTACACTGAACATGTTAACAGTGAAAAATGGAGAACATTGATATTTTTTCCTTAAATTCAACTGTACATTCGACATAGATTTACATGTACATGAATAATTGATTTCCTTGATTTTTCGATCCCGAGAAATTCAAACTAATTTAACAGCGGGTTATAAGGCATTTATTTTTCTTAAGTTATAACGAGAAAACAAAAAAGAGTGTTGAATTGATTTTCATTATCGAATGGTGTACAAGTGAAACTGACTAACTAAATAACCTTTAGAATTCATGCTTATATAGTGAAAAAAACATTTGTTATTCCTTACGTTTTGCTAAATCGTAGTTTAAATGTTTGCTTAACACCTGAATTATGATATCGCATCTATAAATTACATGTAACCTTTTGTACATCTAGTATATATACATTTCATTTATTATTATTGTAGTTACACATTAAAAGTTCGTAAAAAATATGAACGTGAATTAGACCCAATGCCTGATGATACTTAACAAGATTATTCTTTCAATTGAGTGTAACTCTACAGTTATTTTGCGTTACCAACTCTCGAACAGCCCACATAACTATGTATTGCTTACGCCTTTATTAATTATTTTTTCCCAATAATTAGTGCTAAAACATTTTAAAATGTATAATAGATCATAATTCATATATTTAAATATCCCTTCTATATTATTTTTATCTGATTATTCTTTGTCAAGTATAGTTACGCATTTTTGAGAGAATGAAACAATGTACGATTTACTAAATGTTGTGATCAATTAGCGTAATTAATTCGTTCAATTATGTAAATCGCACTTCACCTGAGTATACCCCGATAAACCAGACTTATTTCATAGCGGTCCGGATTTCTTTCTTAAATAGCGTTTATATATATTTCCAATTCAACATGTTACTAAGTAAATATATTGTGTTTATAGTGCTAGTTGTTTTTGGTTTCTCTTTTTCCTTTGATCTTATGACTTTTTAAATTTTTTTCTTTGTCCCGCGGAAGATCGAGACAGAGCGTCCCGAAAACTGTTGGTCATTCTTAGTGCTTTTATATATATCTTCCTTTACATGTACTCGTATATTTAAAAAAATAGCTGCAGCAGGTTTATAGAAAACAATTTGAGTACAATATTGGGAGGACGACTCATGAAAATTTAAGTAAGTCATCAGGCTTTATTATTAAAATCAAGTCTAATAATGAGAGTTTATAGTTGTGATCTCTCTCTCTCTCTCTCTCGTCTCGACGTTTCCTGTATCTATTTATATTTAAATATTGAGCTAGTTAATATCCCTGAACTGTTAGTATCTTGAGAAAATGAAATTTTACAATATTTGTCGAAGACCAACTATTTCTTTTCTCCTCTTTTTGTCAGTAGAATATTAATTGTAATGTCAATTAATTTCCATTTTTATGCATTGACTGATGTATTTACCCAATTTATTTACCAAATGGACTTTCAATACTGGTATAAAAAACTAAAGGAAATAAAAACGTAAATTTTCATGTACAATTCTACGCGGAAAATTAAAACAAATAATTAATTATTAATAAATAATTGCTTTAATAAAATAAAGGAAGTAAATATATAAATATAAAATACAACCCGGAGAATTAAAATAAATAATATCAAATCGAATTTGATTATCATAATCATCATAAAAGATTTACACAGCACATTAAAACGGTTTGCCTGTATGTAGTGTTTGGATTTATATCAAATTAAATCAACACGTTCGATCTTATATCCCAATCGATAGATCAATATGCTATTTTGATTGGTTGTCACGCTGATTGGTTAATCGCTAATCCTGATTGACAGCTCCGTAAAGAAATACCGAACCCGCGTTCGTTCGCTAGGACCGCTCCTGAATTTGGGGTTCGCTCTCTGGGTCCGCTTCGGGTTCGCTCGGGGTCCGCTACGGGTTCGTTTTGGGTCCGCTCCGGGTTCGCTCGGGGTCAGCCTTAGCGGACCCCGAGCGAACCCGGAGCGGACCCAGAGAGCGAACCCGGGGTCCGATCCGGGTTCGCTTTCTGTTAGGTTATGTCCGGTCGGTACTGTATGCCCTAGCTTACAGTGACTCCTTAAATACCCTTCCCCATAGTCACGCATTTTAACGCATAAACATTTTCCCCACAATCACGCATTTTAACGCATATACCTTTACCCCACAATCACGCACTTTAACGCAAATTGAGTTTTTTGACGTTTTTCTGCTCTGATACCGCGTAAAGTCTTGATGGTATGAAAGAAATGATAAATGATACATTTTTCCATTCTAATATATTTCGCAAATAATAATATTTTTCCTCGTTTAAATATGTCCGAATCGTTCGATTCATAAGACGAAACTTGGAATGCGAGACAAATTAAGGTCCTTCCTTGACACTAAATAAGCTCACCACTTAAACCACTGGTTGGTGATGTAGATATCACCCAATCTTGTGTGAAGTGGGACCCTTGATCCAGAATTTATCAAATTAGACAACTGAATATTTTATGTAAATACATGTAATTGATAAAAGTGTGTGCAGAAGTCAACAGAAGGAACGAATAAAATTACAAAAAAAGAAAGATTTAAGTTAATTCATACTCGTACAACTGAAAAGAAAAGAGGTTTTGTTCATTATATGAATGAACAGTCTTATGAAAGGAATATTTATTAACATGAGATTATGACACAAATTAACATTTTTCTCTGTTATGCTCACCTGAGCCGAAGGCTCAAGTGAGCATTCCTGATCACATTTTTTTTCCGGCGACGGCTGTCTGTCCGTCTGTCTTTAAAATTTTTACATTTTCGACTTCTTTTGAAGAACCATTGGGCCAATTTCAACCAAACTTGCCGCAAAGCATCCTTGGGTGAAGGAGACTCAAGTTCAAATGTTCAAATGAAGGACCACGCCCTCATTCAAGAGGAGATAATTGGGAATTTATGAAAATTTGGTGGCATGTTTTAAAAATCTTCTTATCAAAAACCACTGTGCCAGGAAAGTTGAAACTTACATGTATGTGGAAGCATTTTGGGGTAGTGTAGATTCAAGGTTGTTAAAATCATGACCCCCGGGGATTGAGCGGAGCCAAAATGGCCGACCAAAGTTTTACATAGAAATATATTGGAACATTCTTTAAAAATCTTCTTCTCAGGAATGGCAAAGCCATAACTCATCATAGTGATATGGAAGCATCTCCAGGTAGTGTAGATTTAAGTTCATTCAAATCATGACCCCCGGGGTAGGGTGGGGCCAAAATGGTCGACCAACGTTTTACATAAAAATATATAGGAACATTCTTTAAAAATCTTCTTCTCAAGAATGACAAAGCCATTATTCATCATATTTATATGGAGGCGTCAACAGTTAGTGTAGATTTAAGTTTGTTCAATTCGTGACCCCCTGGGCTAGGGCGGGGCCGAAATAGTCGAACAATGTTTTATATAGAAATATATAGAAAAATTCTTTAAAAATCTTCCTCTCAGGCATGACAAAGCCCTTATTCGTCATATTTATATAGATGCATCCTCAGGTAGTGTAGATTCATGTTTGTTCAAATCATGACCCCCGGGGTAGGGTGGGGCCAAAATGGCCGATAAAATTTTAACATAGAAATATAAAGTAAAACTTTTTTAAAAGTTCTCAAGATTTACAAAGCCATAATTGATCATATTCATATGAAAGCATCCTCTGGTTGTGTAGTTTTAAGTGTTTTCAGATCAATACCCCCCAGGGTAGGACAGGGCCACAGGGTCCCACCAAGGTTTTACATAGACATTTATTGGAACCTCTTTATATCCTTTCCTCAAGAATAACAAATCCATGATTGGTCAGGGGACTATTTTTGGATTAAGACTTTTCAATGATAAACCAATTTCTACTTTTTCCTAGTGCTCAGGTGAGCCATGTGGTCCATGGGCCTCTTGTTTTCTAATGCCATATTTAAGTAAATGAGAAATTAAAGATTCATGAACTTAATTTAAGATGCACTATCGTAGTTGATGGCATAGAAACTGAATATTTTTAATCATTCTGAATATACATCGTTTACTTTAAAATATAGTGTTTAAGTATTTCATTGAATACCATGCATTTCAAACCAAAAAAAATATATCAGCGGTATGAAGGTAAGGATGTTGGTATTGTTCAGCAAAATATAACAGTAAGAGAAGAGAAAAACTGACAGTTCAGGTCAGCATAAAACATTCAGATTAATTTTTAAAAGAAAGCACGTTGACCGTGAAAAAAAGGGAGGATTGCAGCCCCCTCCCCTATACTACACGTACCTGTAAAAATTTTAACTGTGGTGCTCCTTTACTTTATCATAGCATCAAAATAACAGAAAATTGTGAATTTGTATGAAAATCCCGTATTAATAAATATCATGTTCATAAGACTGTTTATTCAAATTTCAAAGGAGTCACTGTAAGGGCGAAATACATGTATGTGCAAATGGGTTAATTTAAAAATAAAAAAAGTACTTATTCTTAGACGAATTTTGCTTGAAAGTGTCTTTTTAATCAATTTATGAACAAATAGATACTTCATATTATATGTATATTTGAAGATAAAGTGGTCAATAAATTGTTTTAAAATGATTTATTGTAAATAAGAAACAGAATAGAAGAGATTTTGATGATTTAAAAAAAATAATTTAAAATCTTTTATTGTAAATGAGAAAAAGAATAGAACAGGTTTTGATGATTTGAAAAAAAAATACCAGTTTTTATTAATATGAAAATTTTAACACTTTAATATCTTTGAATATAGATTAAATCATATATTGATAAAGAAATATCGCATGATCACGTACTTTTAATGGAAATTGAAAAGGAATTGTTAGATTTAAGAATAAGAGGGTGATGTTGAAATATTACCTTTTCCGATCAATTAATAACTATGATTCAGAGTGGCAATATGTCAGTCATTGATATTTATAACAATATTCTAGGTCTCTTCTTTGTAATATGGTGTAAAGGAAATTGACTTTTTCAAACACTAATTTAGCTTTCGCAAACCTTATTTGAGAATGCTTGTGCTAATGTGCGAGAGGTATATACGAAGAGTAAATTACTTCATGGACTGTGTAATTTATCGATATCAATGTAAAACTGTACGCAACAACGTTTAATATCATAATATACATGTTTCAGCTATAATGACAATAATCTTGATTAGTGAAGTTAGAATCGATTAATGTATATGATTATAAATTAAATACGACTATTTTCAAAAATCTCTTATCCATATTTTTATAATGCATGCTGGCATGATTTCATGTAAAATTTCAATAAAATTGTCTATGGACCCGTAGATGCAGTGCATGGGGACGGTTGCTCCTGTTCTCCACTTTTTATAATATTTTGCTACAGTAAATTTTCTTACAGATACTGCCACACACACAATTTTTGTCGCCGTAAGGTCGAGCTCTGACAAATTTCAGGTTTTGGACAATTAATCAGGATTTTGACTAGGACATTAAATGGCGTTCCTCTTTGTAGTTTAGGTTTTTCATTGGCTTCACATTTTTTTTTGGGGGGGGGGGGATTTACTACCCCCTTTACCTTTTAAAACTGTTCCTTCAGAGACGTAAATATGGACACTAGCTACAGGCTTGTTCCAGCCCTTTACCACTACATACAATGTATCTTATGCGTGCTTATTTAAATGTAAAACTCAAGAAAAAAAGGCAAAATAATTGCTTAAAAATCTCCTTTCTCAATTTACTCTTATTTTTCGCAAGAAAGTATGTTATGCACATCGTTTGAGTTTTAATGTGCATTTGTTTATCGATATATCACAATCGTGTACACGTTTATGTTTTCCTAATGCAATTTAAATCAGGTTCAGTTTTTTAAATTTATCTGAGCATAGCAAAATAGTTATCTAATTTTTTGACCTTAAATATATGGATAGCATTGTGTTATATATCTGTTTGAAAAATGGAGTAGAGAAAAAAAAATGCATGTGTTGCACATGATCTCTGTGCTTAACTTCTGTTAGGTTTAAGTGTGATATTAATTTGATCCGCCACATGTCATGTTAGTCTCTAAACCTAATGGAATACGATCTGCAAATGCTTAGTACCTAGCAAAGAAGTCTTGGTTTGGTTTGAACATATTTTATTGTTTTGGTGTTACAACAAAAGAAATGGACACAAGTTCTTAAAAGCTTAGAACGTCCTTTACTTAAAGAAGTCTTGGTCTTCGTCCCAGTCTTACACCGCTTTCTGAAACGCGATTTAGGCCCTTTTAAAGTTTTGCGTAACTTTCTTAGTCGGACTATCTTAGGCAAATTCTACGACTTTTTGAGAAACGAGTCCCTGATGTATTTTGTTTTTAAACTAATTTTAACTTCAGTGTATGACAAATTGGTAATCAATAAACAGCTTTTAAATATTGTTTCTCATTGTGTTTTATATACTGTGAATTTGAGAAAAATTAATATCAGTTTTTGTAAAATAAAAATCTTTCTTTAATTTTCTACACATTTATGGAAAAAAAAACTACAAAATCGTCTTTTCATATTCTGAGGCTCGCCCGTTGTCGACGTGACATAAGTTACAGGCACATATCCAGAATTTTTTTTCAAATTCTATGCAGGGGAACTCAATGACGCTTAGCTCTGCGCCCTGTAATAAAACTGATCCACCAGTAGATGTCTGCTCGGACAGAGGAAGCACGCGCTCTAACAATAACGTCAGTGCAGCACCAGTATCTTTCAAAATCTGGACAGCTTTCAAAGTCATCGAGTGAAATAAAAACCCTGAGACATAAAGGGCTTATATTCCTTCATGAAATCAACAGAATTGGACATTAAACCCTGAACATACAAAGTGTTAAAACAAATCGAAACTAAGGCTTCCCTTTCACCTCTAACTGTCGCACAAGCATGTTGCTGAGTTTTATAATGGTGATTTTTTTTCTCTTAAGATTCAAGCATTTACTAATCAGATTTACTAATCAATTACTACAAGTAGGAAGCGTCCCTATCTCATGTGAACCTTCAAATCGGTCATGGACCGGACTAAGAACCACCTTGCGATGGAGACTGGGGACCTGTGGAAGACTAAGACCCTGAACCACTATTTTTGTATGTGTCTGAATTGGTAGAATTACTGCTAGTCTGAGATCTTGTAACAAATATTTTTTTTATGACAGAATATAAGTATCAGATATCACTGCTGTCTCTTCAAGAGTTTTCACATTCTTATCTTCTAGATGTGAGGTACACATTCCTTAAACTCTTCTACCAAGATGTCTTGGTGCAAATTAGCAAACGTTTTATCAAGTTTCGTAGATCTAAACAAGTGATAATATAAATCTTACTTCACTTCTCTCGTGAAAATTCAACAAATGTTTGATTATCAAACTTCTTATACTTTCTGAACTTTTGTCTTTATGCTTCGGGTACTAATTTGTATGCTTTTAATATTGCTGCTTTGACCTTGTCATAGTCTGAACCTTCAGCTATTTCTAATGCAGAATATATCTTAGCCACTTTGCCAATCAGTACACTTTAAGGTAAAGTTGATCAAACATATTGTGGCCATTAAAGATTTTCTGCGATATTTTTGAATAAGGGAAAATATTTATCTACAGATTTTTCTTGAAAGTTTGGAACTAGCCTAATTTTTTTTTTTTGCTGCGTCAGATTCGGTCTTGACAAATGACGGTTCTGGCTGGTGCTGTAATCTTAATTTCTCTGACTAAAAGTTTATTTCACGCTCTCTTTCTCGCTTTTCTCTTTCTCAATTTTCCGTTCACGCTCTCGCTCTACTCTTCCTCTATCTTATTTTTCTAGTTCAAATCGCATTTTCTACCTGAGACTGAAATTCTAGCATTTTATAAGATTCTAACTCTGATTTAATTGTATATTCTTGAAGATCGTATTTTCCAAAGATCTTTTCTTTAACTAGTTTGTTTGCAACCTTTATTCTAATGTTTTGGTTTTCTTAGAAGATTTATCATCTAACCCACGATGCAAACCTAAAGCAATCAGGTAATCCTTCTTTAACGTATCAAAAACCTGAACACTTTACGAATTAAGAATGTCTGTGACCGAAAACACTATGTTGATTGCTGCTGGCTTGTGATTTGATTTAACAATTTATTAACAAAATTCCGACAATACACAGCAAAGTGAAAGAAATTATTCATCCCGGACAAGCCCCCAATTCTGTTATGGGTCAAAATAACTCTAAATGCCAGCAAAGATCAATCACACAGTTTAATTTAACTAAAAATAATTTATTTACAGTAATACATATGAAACATAATAAGCTAATTCAGCAAGAATCTAAAAAATACATATACCAGAGTGTCCGTGAAAGTATATCCCAGTCTCATTATACGCCAGCCTTTTTTGTACATTAATATTTTTATACGACAATGCTTTTATACTTACTATTGACAAGGTATTTATATATTTTCATAAATCTAGAATATTCTAGAAGTTGTTAGAAGATGATATTAATGGAAAGATCTGGAGATAGGCAAAATTCAAGAATGTTCTAGAAAAAATGACATGTTGACCACTCTGGAATAATCGAGAAGTTTCATAAGGTTACTTATTATATACATGAAGCAACAATACAAAGCAACACGACTCACAACAATATGTGTTTTATGCTGTTTAATTTAAAACCGGTTTCTTGTTCAAATTCCATGACCCAGCTCAGTTTTCACCTTTGGTCTCAGTATCCCCCACCTGGTCAATTTTCAACACGGGTCAAATATCAACGTTACACCAGTCCAGCATACGAATTAATAGAGTTGTTGCTACTAGCAAGGTCAGGAAGAAGGGAAGAGCATGTTTTGTGATAAATATCTTATGCCCCGTAAACAAAGATTAGGGGGTATATATATTTTGTCGTGTCCTTCCGTTTGTTTAGCTGTTTAGCTGTCTGTCTCTCTGACTGTCTGTTTGTCTGCAAAAACTTTAACCATGCCCATAACTTCTGATTTAGTGGAGCTATGACTTTCATATTTCACATGTGTATTCCAGGTGCCAAGACCTGTCTTTGGGTTCCGCCAAATTTGACCTTTTGAAATTAGCCTTCGGGTTTAAAAATTTCAAACTTTTTCTTTGTCCATATCTTTTGAATAGTAGATACCAAGGTATAAACACTACATATTCCACCCCAACTAATGCTATTAAAATTTAAATTCCAAGACACGCGGTTTAGGTTTACCTATTCAAGGGTTATAGGGTAAAACCGGTTTTATAAATAGACAACAAACAGGAAATCGATATAGTCTGTTTCTTCTGAAAGCATGCCCTGTGAAGAATGTGTTTCCACACCTTTCTGAAAGACTTTCATGATTTTCAACATAAACGGGTGGCTTAAGATGTGGAATGGGGGTGTTAAATAACAATCAATAAATCATATCATAGTTTACTGCAAGAAATTACAGCTCAGTAGCGACCGATACGCTGGTGTAACATCATCTACACTGACAAACCTTTTTTTTTTTGCCTAGTATGGCTATTGCTATTAACGTGCAGTGATGATCTTACCACGAGAAACTGATCATGACCATACGTTTACGAAAAATACATGTTTACATGGTACTTTGGACACGTGGTTCAGGTCAATCTATGATCATGTCAATTGAGTGCAAAGAAATGTTCCAATGAACAAATTGCAAACATAAGACACTATGAAAAATATCACGGGCGTCCTTTATTTGTTATTAAGGTTTCGTCAAAAGTCAGCATGTCCATTTTTTTTTTTACAATAGCCCCAAAACTATGTGAGGTATGAAGTTAAAACTTTTAAAGTTTGTAATTTTTTCATTTACTAACAGAAAGAAAGTATTAATTGATTAAAAAGATACTTGGAATGATATTAATAATATTGAGAAAAATTCTTCTTCAAAATGCATATATTTTTTTTAAAATAGACCTACTTAATTCCGTGCTCTAATAGAAAAT
The DNA here is from genome assembly GCA_003671525.1 of Saccostrea glomerata. Lineage (NCBI taxonomy): Eukaryota > Metazoa > Mollusca > Bivalvia > Ostreida > Ostreidae > Saccostrea > Saccostrea glomerata. The sequence continues at coordinate 66,590 of PRKT01000882.1, read as the reverse complement.
GTTTTTAACCATCATTGCAGACACAAATTAAAATTTAAATTAAAATTGTCTTTATACATGTCATGCTTTCAATGACAGCCTTTAAGAGACCATTCACATCCAACTTGCCCTACAATGATAATTCTACAATGTTGATTTTGTATAAGCCATATTGGATGTAGTCTGGTGTAAAGTAAGAAATACCAAGAATGCGCTTGAAACTCTACCAAACTAACACAAAGTTACTCAAAGTGCTTATGCACTTTATACCTACTGTAAGAAACCAACAGAAGTAAATAATTAAGTTTATTTTGTTTTTATTAGAGGGAAATTAATCATGTTAGAACTGCGCGGCTAGGGCATTTAAGAGATAAAAATGCATTGAAAATGGTGTCATGTCAATTTTTTTTAACAATTAGATAGAAAAAATAGTAAGTTATTAAGATTTCCTTCAGGCACCTCACATAAATAGCTAGATTGTTGGCGATGTCCTACACATTGTATGGATAATGTTTGGACATAAAAACACATCGTGTCTCATTATGTTGACAAAGGTTTAAGCTCTAATCAACATTCGAAGTTTGATAAAAAAGTTGTTTCTTTGAAATTTAAAAGAGAGCACAATAGTTGCTAAGAGAGGTTCATTGTCTTTGCTATATCTATCTATCTATCCACTTTTAAAAAAATAAGTTGCCCTCTCTCCCAACAAAAACTGCCTAGAAATGGCAAGACTCAATTTTTTTTCATTCCGTCAACAAATATGTTTAAATTTTAAGGAAAAAAATCTCATCATAAATACGGATACAATATAAAAGAATCTTTACTGATTTGGTCTTCAAAATTTCATATCAAAATGTCGTAAATTCACTAAATTGGTGTCAATTTTGAGAGATTCTTGAGGACATATCATTAAATCACGGCGCAGCAAAATCTTTGATGTCACAGGCATTTAAAAAAATATGTCATTGAGCTTTCATTTTCTCAACATTTTCCCAAAAGTACCTGTACTATTTGAGTTACCTTATCTACTCAACAACAAAACACCATTTCTTGTCAATCTTAAAATCTATCAAACAAGTGAAGAATATTTTTTTTGTTTTAAAACCAAAAACAGCAGGTATTCATGAGATATAGTGTTATATTTGTGACTCTCAATCACGTTTTTTACAGTCCGGATGAATATTTCGTCGATAATCTTCTTACCCTCCTCCATTACAGCCTTTTTACAAAGGTCTAAAATTTCAATTTGCTTTTTGTGGTCGAGTGTCATGAATACCCTAGTTTACTACATGTTTTATTATGCATATTTTGGATCTATGTTAGCGATATCCCGAGCATTACACATAATTTAACAAAAGTATGGTGCGCCATCAATTCAAGAGACGTCATTTCCACAGTCGTTTTCACGGGAATCACATCAGAGTAAAATCACTATATTTCTGTTTGTACTTCAAATATCACGTCAGAAATCTAAATGCATAATAATAGAAAAATCTAAAGATACTTTCGAGAAAATTGTCGAAAAACGTCGCAGATTATAGAAAATTTATGAGTTGAATTTTGGATTCCGCATGCTTTTGCTTCAAATTTCTTGTCGTGCCCCGTACCTCTCAATCAGCGATATCAACATACCGATAATTTTCGTAGAATTTTATTTTTTTTAAATACAAAAATTTTGCCCAAAATTTATTGGAATCTTTAAGATACATATTTCTGTGAAATTTCATAATTATATGACGTCTGTAACAGTAAATAATAGTACAGTCCGCGTAATTTTTGAACGGCCCTCGTACATGTAGGTTCTAAAATGTGTTGTATTGTTGTTGACGGGGAAAAGGGGGAGGGGGGCAGAGTGATTGGAATCAAGAAGAAAAAAATAATCAGTGAAAAGGGTTACTTATCTAAACAAAAAACATGTATTCGTTTTCCGCAAATTAATTTTATATTCAAATGTTTTTCAGTGCTTACTTACCTTTTGTTTAGGTCAGAAAGGTCAATATTTATGACACAAGAGTTCAAAAATACATGGAAACTTCATATTTCTCGTTTATTTTATAATAAAGGTATACTTTTTTTCTTTGTTGAAATAAAGAGATAATTCATTTCTTTCAAAAAATATGAATTACAACATTTTTACACAAAGACTTAAGATGTTACTTATTATGCATGTCGGAATTGTTTAAAATGCGACAAAAATATGGGGCGATACATACATTGTGCTCCATTATGATTTTTAATGCGAGATGAATTTCAATGAATTTGTCTTTATTTTAAAGATACATGTCAAATAATTTTAAAACCTGTTGATTTTAAAAGTGATTTGACATTTTTGGTTCTTTTAGCGCATTTTAGGGTAGAACAATAAAGTCTGAGAATAATCTATTTTTAGCATTTCACACCATTTTTGCACATGCTCCTGTGTAAAAATATGCATATAAAGGTATTTTTTTAATTCCTAAAAATTAAGAACAAGTGGTCAGGAAAGAAATGTCAAAATTTTGAACATTTCACAAAAAGACTTTCGGACATAGGTCACCCTTAAAACTATTGAACAACCTGTTTGATAATAATACTAATTACTTTTAGTCACACTTTAAATCAATTCTTGTTTTTAAAGTGTTCATATATTTGAAACATTTTGCAATAATTACTGTAATTCTCTTTTTGTAATTATAGTTTTTAAGTAAGATTATTATGTACCTCCATATTAAGAAGAGATCTGGGGAAAAAAATCTTTGCTAAAGATTTTGAAAAGATGCTTTAGCTTAACGTAGGATTCTTCTCACACAAAACTGTATCTCTTGTATTTAAAAATTTATTAATTTTTCACAAAATCATGTAGACGATATTAATAAGTGATCGTATTTGATTCATTAGTTTTGATCGTTTTATATTAGAATCAAGGTCAGGTGAAGGTCATAACCTTTTCCCTGGTCATTAAAAAAAAATAACTGCATCCACTCATGAGATAGGGTCTTCTATTTCAAAAGATTATATGTTTTTCTTTTTGTATAAAAAGATATAACCGTATAGGGTTTATAAGATGAAATTACCATATTGACAAAAATAGTTTAGCAGAAATGGATTTAGGCTAATCTGAATTTTCTCTATTTTTCTGGAATTTTTAGGATAATTAAGTTATTTTTATATGAGCCCTATATTTAACATTTTCTTATTTTCACATATAATAAAGCAGTTATATAAAGATACAAAATGATACAAAAACAATAAGTTTTGACCGTTTAGTAAGAGAGTAAAACCACTTTGTATGGATTTTTGACTCATATCTGTACTTAGAATCGAAACTTTTAAAAGAAGGATATGGAAATAACGAACAGTATTCAATCTCAACGTCCATTAAACAAATATGAAAGCAAGCATAATTGTAGTTTGTTTGGAAATTCATATTTATTTGATATATTTTAAAATTTTAGTTCCTTATTATTAATTTAACATTTGAAAAATTCTTGTAGTCTTGAATGATAATCTAAACGAGGAGGAACTGTTATCACTCATTATAAATATCATTAAATATTATGTCCTTTATTCTCTTTCAGCAATACGTGTAAATTATTTTTTTTTAAAATCCTGTGTAAATTCTATCAGTAAAACTAGAGATTTATTAATATTTATGGCATTTTTTGATTTTTTTTTTATAAATCTGTATAATAGGTCTCAATTACGAAAGCCTTTTAGGATCAATCTATGAAAAAAAGGCGTTATAACGCCTTTCCAACAGCATAATAACGCGAAAAAAGGCGTTATAACGCCTAATGAAAAGGCGTTATAAGGCTTTTCTAATCCAAAAGGCGTTATAAAGCCTTTTTAAAAGGCGTATTATTACGCCTTTCTAAAAGGTGTTATTATGCCTTTCGATTCTTTAAGGCGTTATAACGCATTTCCAAAAGACGTTTTTACGCCCTTTATTTTAGTACATGACTAAATGAATTAACAAAACCCAGAGGGGGAGGGGATCTTACCTTTGGGGCATTTCTCAATTAGATAAATGGCTCATTTCTCGAAGCAAATTAAACAGATTATAATATTACTGGTAGATTTCCAAAAAAAGAATATTAAATGCGTGATATGTTTTAATATTGAGCCAACTAATATAGTAAATCCTGTAATATCAGGCGCACTTCTACAATTGGTCATTGATTTCAGTTGCTCATTATACCCATCCAATAAGTTTGCCTGTCTTTTTCTCAAGATATAGAGGAGAGAGAATTGCTATCAAATCTTTAAAAGTATATGGCAAACAAAGCCCCAAGTTGCAATTGCCTATATCCTAGATTTTCACAAAAACAGTGTTATCTTCTTTTAATATGAATGCAAACAGTTGTCAGTGAGATGGGCAGGAATGAAGAGAATTGCATAAATAAAGAAGTTTTTGATTCAATCTTTCATATTTTTATTAACATAAAAAATAGTGCCTTTTCATTTTCCTTTTCAGAGTAGTACGTACGAGGGCTAATGGGTAACCCTCCGCTCTGTACAATTTTGGGGAAAATCTTGCTACACAGTTTAAATATTACAATTAAAATGTTGCTTGGTTCCTGGATATTTTGCTGCAATATTTTAAAACTGTGGCAAATTATTGCATTTAAATAAAGTTTAACCGAAAAGTTCCGTCGAATTTCATCAGTTGAAAGGTGGGGGGGGGGGGGGGGTGTATAAAAACACAGGTCTGTTGAATGCAAAATAATGGATATTCAAAAAGCGTAATACCATTTTGAAAAGGCATAAAAACGCCTTTTAGAAAGGCATAATAACGCCCTTTGAAAAGGCGTAATAACGCGTTATCACGCCTTTTGGAATAAACAGGCGTGATAACGCCTTTTGAAAAGGCGTTATAACGCCTTTTTAAAATGGTGTATTAGATGGTGTACATGTATTCATCAATCCTTTTCCTATAGAAAACCGATACATAATTGGTCTGTTATAAAAATTTGGTGATCTCATTGTATTGCATTGTCTTCAATTTTCATTTTGAATTCAAAAAGAGGACACGAATAGAAAACTCTCTTTCTTAATGGAAACAGTTAACTGCATATTTCATAACCTCCATAAAATATCTTATTTCGATTACTTGCTTCTACTTAACACTATTTTCAGGTTTTACAAAGAATTTTCTAGCAGAAGCCAAGCTAGCAGACAATTTCTACGAGGAAACGAAAATATACGAAAAAGGGCACAATGATTTCATGAAAAACAGTGTGGTCATATTAACTGGACCTCCTGGATTTGGAAAGACACAAACAGCCATTCATCTGATGATGCCTTACGAGCAGAACTGGGTAATTCGTAAAATTGAAAATTACTTTGAGTTAAACTACATAGAATGTGCAAAAGATACAATAATTTTTATTGATAACATATTCTATGGAAAATTGAATGAATTCAAAGAATGGATGAAACCACTCGAGAAACTTGACAGACTCATCGATAGTATGGAGCCGAGGTCAAGTAATTCACAAGAAACAGGAGGAAAAATTAAAGTAATGATAACCGCAAAGTCAGATATTATTGAAGAGGCTTGTCAGACGATGGGAGGAAGATCAATATTTAAGGAGGACCGTATCTTAAATCTGTCAGAAGAACAATTTAAATTAGATGACGATGAAAAAAAAAGAATTCTTCTGAAACAAGTCGCATTTGCGAAAAAAGAAAAGGCTGTTAGCATTTCAACTTCCATTTTGACGGATTCATTCTGGGAAAAGGTCTTGAAGTCTGAAGCACATATCGGATTTCCTTTGTGTGCTCATTTATTTGCATTTGAAGAAGCATACCGTTCACAGGGAGAATATTTCTTTTCATGGCCAACGCAGCTTGTTTTCAAACAAATTGACGATGTTGTTAAAAATGACAAATCCTATAGAAAGAAAACACTGCTTCTCTTTTTACTTCTTCTTGAAATTTACAATAGAGATAAAAAGCAAACTAAGTATATTCCAGAATTTAAGAATGAAAAAAAATGTGCCGAATTTCTGAAGAAAACTTGTAGACTTGGTGATCATTTTCAGCCTCTAAACTTTAAAAATTTACCAGCCATAGCTTCGGAACTAACTTGGACTTTTATTCGCAAAACAGGAGAAAAATCGTACCAATTTATTCATCAGAGTGTCTTTGATGCTGTAGAACGTTACATTTTCCGATCGTTTCCAATTAAAGCCATTGCACTTCTTCCTCTGAATGTTATAGAGCGACAAACAAGTGACAAGGAAGATCTAACTTGGTTGAAAGGTGAACATTATGAATATTTGGCCAAAAGGTTTATTGCCGAGGCTAAATGTACAAGGAGTTCCCAAATCTGTGAGTGTGAGATTTTGAATAAGTCGGAATTTATTCAAAAATTTCAAAGTGTAGTCTCCAAACTTGATGAAAAAGACCTTGTCGATTTTTTTTCCACAAAAAGTTGGGCATCCCCTAAGTTACCGATCCTTTTCTGGTTGGGACGAAGTGAAGCAACACAGCTTTTGCAAAGCCTTATTTCAGTTATCAAAGACCGAAAAGACAAAGATATCAATGTCGTAGATCATATTTATTATTCCCTATATGGAGAATGCACAAAAAAAGAAAATCCAAACTCTATGGTTCGCATGAAAGATGTTAAATCCTCCGAAGTAAAAGATCTAGTTTTGTCTTTTAAGGACAACAGCACAGATAACACTATTCTCCATATGGTAGTACAGTCTGCTAGAGAGGACGACTTTGCTAACATAATTGTCAAACAGTTAACAGAAGATAAGGAAGATCATATAAATGCGCGTAACAGAGACTGGAAGACTCCATTGATGCTTGCTGCTACCTGGCCCGTCAGTCGAAAACTGGTCATCAAACATTTGGTTGAAAAAGACTGTGAGGTTGCAATTAAAGATCGGAGTGAAAATTCTGTTTTTCATTGCTGTGTCGATGCAGATACTGATGACATTACCTGTGAACATATTATTGACATTGTTTTAAGTACCTCCAAAAAAGTAGATTTATCTATGGTAAATACACGCGGATTAACTGCGTTAAATTTGGCTTGTAAAAGCACTAAAAACAGTAGAATTTTAAGCATATGTAGACTTCTTGAGTATGATTATTTTGTTGAGCAAGACGGCAAAACATATAAAGAAACTGCACTGGTAGATAAAGTAGACAGTGAAGGAAAGAATCCAATTCTCAACACCATTTCTTGTTTAACAAGTGAAGATGAATTAGTGGAAATGGAGCGGCTACTTCGTGTTTGTATCTTATTACTGTATGGCGCTGATCCATACCTTAAAAGTGATGACGCTGATATGTCTGCTCTTAAATTTTGCAAGGAAAAATGTTACAAAGACTTAGAATCGATCATGACATCAAAACCAAATGTCAATAAAAATGATACCAACGGATTGATGGAATCTCGTATGCTCGAAGCTATAAACAAGGGGATAAAGCGGCTCTCAAAAAACCATACTACTGGTGAACAAATGGAAATCACCCTAAAATTCCCCAAAAAGATACCTGATGATTTGGAAAAATGTTTAGCTAATGCCATTCAGTACCTGGCAAAGAAACCATTGATCAGTAGCTCAGAAAAATAAAATTAAAACAATAGAGAAGCATTGTTTTAGGTACAGAAACACTACTTTTCTTGACCAGCGAGCTCGAAGAAGTAAAAATACTTATTTCAGAGACTTTTTAAAAAAATATTTTTCAAAAAATATGAAAAACACAAAAGGAAAAAAAAATAATTTCGAAATCAAATTTTGATTTTATTATAAATATTCTTGGGTATAAATTGAAATTGTACTTTGACATTTTGTAAAATTGAATTTTGCATTTGTCAAAGTTTTTGATATAAATAAGATAAACAAATGAAATCAACCCTTTCTTGTGCCAACGCACCATTTGCAGTCTCATAGTATGTTTACCAGTGAGAAAAATGTTAGCTCTGACGTAAATGATGCAAATACAATGTGTAAATAATGCTGCTCAGAGTTAACATAATATTATTTTTTCTTTTGCTTCTACTACTATTACTACAACAACAACAACTACTACTACTACTACTACTAGTGCTACTACTACTACTACGACTACTACTACTACTACTACTACTACTACTACTACTACTACTACTACTACTACTACTACTACAACTACTACAACAACTACTACTACTACTAGTGCTACTACTACTACTACTACTACTACTACTACTACTACTACTACTACTACTACTACTACTACTACTACTACTACAACTACTACTACTACAACTACTACAACTACTACTACTACTACTACTACTACTACTACTACAACTACTAGTGCTACTACTACTACTACAACAACAACTACTACTACTACTACAACTACTACTACCACGACTACTACTACTACTACTTTTATTATTATTATTATTATTATTGATTTAATCTGGTTCCTGTGAAAAGGGATATAGTGAGTTTTGATTTGCTGAAAAATAACTTGAAAATTGGCTAGATCAGATATTTGGTATAAATTGGGAGATTCTAAATTTTTTCTATATCTGCGTTTTCTCTGAATGAATCTTAAACCTTTTTTGTGTGCATTTTGATTCAAAGCAACGATGGTACATTTATACTAATCATTTAGAATAGACCTAGAAACCATAAAAATTGAACTTTTAAAAAAATCCAATCGTGTAAATATGGTGCTTCTTTAATTTCTCCTTTTGTTAAATTTACTGTATGTACAGCAGTAAGAGCTCAGTAATATAGCACTAGAAATTAAAAGTTTTTGGTTTGAGCGACGCATGGGGCGTTACTTTATTTTCTTTAATGCAAACAATCAATTGATTTGTCAGTTTTATTTACTGATTTAATAAAAGTTTGAATTGGATAAATGCGAAAGCAATTCAACTATTCTAATCTAGTTAAAATATGATGTATATGTACTCTTATCATAAGCATTTTTCATATAAGTGTTCATTTTTTGTGAAGCATTTCTATGTTTTTGTACTTTATAAAAAGTGTATCCTGTTTCATCAAAATGTTTTGTATTGAAAGACAAACTTTAAAAACTTGTAAATGATATTGAGTTTTAAGAAAATATGTGTATCTGAGCATCTTCATCAAGGAATAAATGGATGAGTGTACATCGCGATCAAAACCGAAAAAAAAACATAATTAAACATTGATTAAAATATCATGAAAAATACTTGATAATTTGACACAAATTAGATCATAAGTTGGGGTCTTAGCAAACTATCATTTAAAAGCTTACATTTTTGGCAATTGTTGAAAAAAAAAATTGAGGAGCTGGTTATAATGATGCAACTCATGACGTCAGAATTTATCGACTAAACCCTCATCATTTTCAAATTGAAGACATGCACTAACTAAGGGCTGAAGCGAAATTTTATGTGTTTTTCATCTAGAAACTAAATTCACATATTAGCCAGAAAAGTTTTAAAGTAAACAATGCTCATCCTAATTGGAGAAATTTGAAAATACAAATGTTTTCACTATCTTTACAAACATCTCTTTTAGAAACTCTTTTGAAAATATATGTTAACTAAACTGCATTAAAATAAAACATTTTAAAACAATGCACTGAATCAAATTTTATTTTGATGTACAGCGGTTTTTTCGAGTAAATTTGATAAGTGAATGAATGGTTGTTACACTCTCATAAATCTTCCGTTTTTTTTTTTCTTTTTAAAAAAAAAAAAACAAACAACATTTTTCTCTCCTCCAGAAATCGAACTGCCTCCCTGATTAAGAACAACATGATTATTTACAACGATATAAACATTATGAACAACAAGATGATTTATATTTAAGAAAATGGCATATAAGATTGTTCTTGCAATTTTTTGCTCTTCTCAAACCTTAATTTTTTTTCCGTTTTTTGTCAAGTGCGTCTTATCTTAATTTTGTTTTGAGGGTTTAAAGCAACGGGTTCAAGTACCATTATTTGTTTGAAGTTCAGACAATCGGAAATAAATACAATTATTTAATCTTTTGGATTGATTGTTTAGATATTCTTACACGCTGTTGTTTCACTTGTTCCTCAAAACATAAGGTGAACATCATGTACTAAAATATTTTTACTATCAAATGTTTATTAAAAACGGTGTACACTACACCCGAAATAATGCCTATAAAATTGTCTCTTTGTCTGAAAGTAAATTAAACATCGTCAGAGAAATATTGTTAAATTTTCGCTAACAGTGCATTGCAATTGGTTGTTGTAAATTATTGTAGCCAAGGATATTACCCATTTTTGATGCCCATTTTATCAATTTTGTTAATTGAAATAAACCTGCTTATTTGTCTAATAAACAGACATTTGTTGCTGTAAATTTAACATACTTCAATGAATATTTCTTTCTGATTCTGAACAGCAGCTTTAGTGATGTGTATAATTACACTCTAGTTTACTGGATTCGTATTCATAAAAATTCGAAAAATTTTACACTTTTCTTCATAGAAGGTCATTATACACACACACACACACACACACACACACACTCACACACACACACA
>PRKT01000882.1:25222-48765 GCA_003671525.1 Saccostrea glomerata | reverse complement strand
ACCACCACCACCACGAAATATGTTTTTCGACTTTGGGCAACTTTAACCTTTTTTTTTTTTTGCTTGTCAACTTTTTCAGGTAAGTAAAAAAATTTCCATAATAAAATGAAACGAATTATTCGCTACAAATAAGACACATGTATTACCTTGCAGTCACCGGCCCACATAATGTATACAATTGAAAACATCCCAAATCCCTTTTTTTGTTCAATTGTTAATTTTCTTTGCCTTCTAGACTGGTTCCCTGCTCTGGTTCCCATACATTGCCGTGAATAAGTCCTACGTTTATTGGTTTTGTTTACAAGCTTCAACATCAATAAAATCTCCAGCACATTTACAGCCTGTATTGTAAACTACACTGAACACATACTTTACACACAATTTTCAGCTCAGTATTATGTTATCCTCTTCATTCAAGTAATATGTGAACTCTTCTCGAATGTAAAACGCACGATCTACTCTGACCAGTAAATCCAAATACGGTCCTACTAAACAGAGAACTCTAGAGAACCCTTGAGAACTCTAGAGAACCCAAGGTTTATATTTTGAATTTATATATGATTTATGCATAATTGGATAGAATTTTACTAAATAAAGCATATTTTATTCCTAAAATCAATTATAAAGGTATTTTATGGAAGTTTTCAGCAGAAAAAACGTAACAAATTAGAAGGCAAAATATTTTATGACATCCCGATCCCGATTGAATTTCAAAAAACATTTTTTATCGAAATAATAATATTTTCACACAATTTTCAATTATTTTTCACATTATTTAATATTTAATTTTAATGAAATGTATAATTCTTAATAATTTACTTTGATATTAAACATATATTATTTAATGTCTTACTAGTTTTATTATAAAAGCTATGATGAAGTCTTAAGAGATAATAGAGTACTCTGTTTAAATAAGCAAAAAAATTGTCAAAATATACTATATTTTGATTTAATTTTGTTTTGGCATGATATATTAGTTATCTAGAATATAAATATTTCATTTACAGACAATAAATAATTAAAAATCAATAGGGTTCTCTAAGGTTCTCTAGAGTTTCTAGGGTTCTCTGTTTAGTAGTACCCTAATCCAGATATGGCACTGTGTATTCGGTTGAATAGCCAATCATTTCAAATCAAGTTGAGCGGGTCTGCATCGTTATTTTGACGAAGTTTGAAACCAGTGGTAATTTTTTGATACTTCATCTAGATTTAAGAAGATTCTTGCCTTGATAACAAACTCCCGGGTTGGCATGCTCTAAAGGTTTGTTTACGATTTCCAGCCGTTTTTACTTTCACTTTCAGATCAGTACATTGTGCATGTTGTGAAAGAATGAAACTAATCAAAGTCACGGAAAACGACGCTTTGTGTGTTATTTTCTGCTAGGATATTAGATAAGTACTTTTGATTATTTGGGTATTAAATGTTTATGTGCGTCACTTTATTCTGTAAAGGTGTATGAATCATAGGGGCTTGTCTTCCGGATTGATAAATGTAAAATAATTTTAAAAATTTGTATCTACATTAAACATATTAACTACACTCTAAAAGTTGCTTTAATAAAGATTCTGATCAGGCAAGAAAAATCATGTTTTAAAGAAAAGTACTACATCTATATACATACTCTCTCAACTTTGAGAGTTTATTTATTTTTATTTATATCATTTTTTATTTTAAACTGTGTCCATTTTCTTAAAACACAGGTATAGTGAATTCAGTATGCAGATTGTTGAAGGGAAAACATCAAGACGGGGCAAGGAAGACAACAAAACATGATTACCCAGATTAAGGATCCCAGTGTTCTTAAGTACAAGCACATGTTAATAATAAATTTCATGAAATCTGTTACTTGAACAAAAATTTACATTATTTAGTGCTTGACTTGCTCGGGAGTCAATATCGTCATATATTTGTAAAAAAAAAAATGTTCAATTTCCTTTGTATAGTCTCAAGCTACTCAGCCTACCATGAGAAAAATTAAAAGATCTGTCATGAAGAAGAGGCGGGTTCTCAACTTTCATATTATAAATGGAAAGTATTGTTTAGATCTAAATTTAGATTATTCTTGATAAAAAATAACATAAGGGTGTTTGTCAATTCATAGCTATTATTTGTGATTACACTGTGTATTAATTTTCAAAATCAATTTATTCTCTGGTGACCAAGTGCAGCAGTTTGCTTCAAACTCATAATTTGGTTTTAAAAATATTGACTATATTTGTCCATATGTACAAAATGTTAATCACGGTATGAATTCTATTTCAGCATGATTGTCATCTTCAATTTGAGGGACTCTCACCTAAAGTCCTTTTACTGTTTCATATCAGGAAAAATTTCATGAGCTGAAACATGTGATTGTGGAAAAAGGTACATATATCCTAAATCATAACTTCAGTATCATTCTGTATACATGTACAGCTAAACTAAATACCGTATAAGTGAAAATTTTAGCGAGATACAAATTTTACGATTTGTCTTTAAAATTGTTAATTTATTTTTAGCGAGATGCTATTTTAGTGACTTTAAAGCAAAACGCAATTAATTTTTAGCGATATTTAATTTTAGCGATCTCAACACCCTCGCTAATAATGCCAAAATTAAATCCTCGCTAAAAATTTTACTTATACGGTATGTAGCACTATATTGTTCTCTTTGTAAACTGACAACTGAGTAGTCAGGAAACCTATGATTTCTCAATATTTCAGGGATTTATTCTTTGTTTTTGTGTAGTACCGTTAAAAAAAACATATTTCTCAAATTGTAATTTATAGGCTTTTTGTGATAAGGGATACATGACATGATCCATTGATTCTTCATATAATATGGCAATAACAAGAGTTCCACTCATCTTATTAAATTCATAAATTTACATTTTTTTGCTTTTTGAGATTAAAGGTCATGTATGAACTCTTTATTTATCAGTAAGGTTGTGCCTTGTTTTTATTTTTATTAATCATGGTATTGTGAATTCTGATAACACAGACGCCGTTGAAAATATTCATACTTATGCATGGCACTGAAAAAAAATACTTTTTTTTTCTTTTAGGAAAAGCATTAGGAAAATGCCTGCATGGGGAGAAAAGTTTTGAACTCTGAAAAGGGAGGTGTGACAAAAACATTTTGACAGTTGTTGATTTCCACTAAAACCAATACCCACAAGAAAGAGGACATAGTTTTATGTTAATTCACAACTTTAAATTCAAGAATGTACAGTTATTTTTATTATAAAACATGTAACATACAAAAAAACATATTCTGTCTTTGATATATATATGTAATTTGCAGGATAGGATGTGTGCAATATATACTGCCAAGAATCTTGATGCTTTTGATCTTATGTTTGTAAAAAAAAATAATGTTTTGTATTGTAATAAACAAAGTTAAAGTCAGCTTTTTCTTAATATGTATATTAATTATGATGTTTACATTTCCGCAATTTATCAATTTGGAAGGAAAAATTTATTCATAATTTGACTTCATACACTAGTACTGGAATGGAAAACGGAAATTATTAACTTTTGTGGTTATTAAAGATGGTATATAAGTAAATTTAAGGTTTGTAATTATCAGATTGTGGTTATTAAAGGTGGTATTTAATTAAATTTAAGGTCTCTAATTATCAGATTTAATATATCCTAAATACTGTGTTTAATGGTTGTAAATATTAACTTTACTTTTTGTAAAGTCAAGACAATGTGGGACATTACATCATATTTAAGTGCATGTAAAGTTAATGTAAAGGTTACCTTTTCCAACTTTGACTTTTTCCAGAAAAGCCAATTAAAGGCATTGTATATAATAAATTTACATTATCTTTATTTGTTTTGTAAAGCCAAATTTTCACGCAGTGACCCTTTCTTTGATCGTTTTTCATTAATATGAATTATTTATTTGTTCTCAAAACAGATATATGACAAACAAGCTTAAGAAACTTTGAATTTCATCATGCATTTCTTTCCTTGCCTTTTAAGTTTTTCTTAAATATTAATTGTTTGCTTTTTTTAGCTCACCTGAGCTGAAAGCTCAAGTGAGCTTTTCTGATCACATTTTAACCGGCGTCCGTCTGTCTCTCTGTAAATTTTTCACATTTTCGACTTCATTTCCAGAACCACTGGGCCAATTTCAACAAAACTTGCCACAAAGCATCCTTGGGCAAAAGGAACTCAGGTTTGTTCAAATGAAGTGTCACGCTCTCATTCAAGGGGAGATAATTCAGAAATAGTAAACATTTGGTGGCATGTTTTAAAAATCTTCTCCTCAAGAACTACTGTGACCGGAAAGAAGGAACGGATTGGGAAACTTCCTCATGTAATGTAAATTCAAGTCAGAACCCCCAGGAATAAGGCGGGGCCACAGTGGCCGATCACAGTTTTACATAGAAAGATGTTGAAAAAATCTTCAAAAATCTTCTTAAATGAACGAATAGCAAATTAGAGTAATGATTTCTCATATTTATATGAAAGCATCCTCAGGTAGTATAGATTCAAGTTTATTCAAATCATGACCCCAGGGACTAGGGCAGGGCCACAGTGGCCGATCAAATGTTTACATAGAAATTTTTAAGAAAATACTTTAAAAGTCGTCTCAAGAAAAGCAAAGCCAGATTAGTCATATCTATATGGAAGCATTCTAATGTAGTGTAGATTCGAGTTTGTTCAAATCATGACCCCCGGGCTAGGGCAGGGCCACAGTGGCCGATTAAATATTTACATATCAATATGTAGGAAAATACTTTGTAAGTCTTCTCAAGGAAAGCAAAGCTATTATTAGTCATATTTATATGAAATCATCCTTATGTAGTGTAGATTCGAGTTTGTTCAAATCATGACCCCAGGGGGTAGGGCGGGGTCACAATGGTCGATCAAATGTTTACATGAAAATATATAGGAAAATATTTTAAAAATCTTCTCAAGGAAAGCAGAGCCATAATTAGTCATATTTAAATGGAAGCATCCTTGTGTAGTGTAGATTCGAGTTTATTCAACTCATGGGGCTTGGGCGCCCCACATGTATAATGGTCGATTAAAATTTTACATAGGAATATGTAGGAAGATTCTTTAAATTTATTTTTTTATGAATAGCAAAGTCATGATTTCTCATATCTATATGAAAGCATTCTCAAGTAGTGTAGATTCAAGTTTGTTCAAATCATGACCCTAGGGGCCGGGCCACAATGGTCGATTATTGTTTTACATAGGAAGATATCGGAAATCATTTTACATTAATTTAAGTAATTTAAAAATCTTATCTAGAATAGCAAAGCTATGATAAGTCATATTCATTTGGAAAAAATCCTCAAGTTCAAATCATGTCCACAAAGGTCGATCAAAGTTTTACATAGAAATATACTGGAATTTTTTGTTTAAATTTACTCAACAATAGTAAAGGCATGATTGATCATATTGACCTGAGTTCGAATCACTTATACAGTTTTGTTCAGCCATAGCACAGTTTATAGCTGCTTGCAAAGTTGCAGGGTTTTCACGCATGACCTTGAATTTCAATTTGTCTTGAAAAAAACCATCAACAAATATTCCAATCAATTGACGTTCAACTGAAGGTCCTCCTTTGAGACCTTTATATGTTTCTTCGGCCAATGACAATAATCTTTCAGCGAAAATCTGAACATTTTCCTCGGGTTTTTGGTGAACTTTTCGTAATAACATGAACGCATGTTGAGAATCAGTTACTTCAGCAAATCTTGTGGATAATCCGTATTTCAAGGCATTCAAGGTCCCTCCTGGGTTATTCGTGAGAATTCATTGAATAAAGTCTGATACCGCCCCACGGCTAGAACCATAAGCCACAATTTTGACTTTTTCATCTGATAGATTGTTCATGAAAGAGTACTTTTCAATTGATTTTAACCAATCTTTAAATTTGCTAAGATCTCCCGCATACGATGTTATTGTATTTGAAATCCCATTTGTATCAATTGCATTTGATAAACCTTTAACTGTAGAATCAAGACCGTCAAATTTAGTTTCGAGTACAGTCGACAGGGTCATAAAGGCACCCCCAAAGTCAAAACTGTTCCCAATGTCTTGTCATTATTTAAAAATCAAGGTACAATAAAACAGTTACTTACAGTAGTCTTGAGTTTCTTTTCACTTTTCAGCGTTGTGAGATTCCCCGTTCTCGTCCTGGTCACGGGCACCAATTAATCCGTTATATAACACAATTAATGTATTTAAATTAAAGAGACTTTTGTAAGTCTATAGTTTTATTATAAAGTCACAGCAAAGGTAACAAACAATGGTACATGAAAAGTTTAATTATAAAGATCTCAGAGCTAAGATGGTAAAAGCTCATATACAATGTAGTCATTATGTAACATAGGTCTCGGAGCTAAGATGTTAAAAGCTCTCGTTGTCCGTCCCGGAGCTGAGATGTTAAAATCTATTGATACTCAGTGGGCACATCTTTTGTACAAGAAGCTGCATCATAGGGTTCACATATTTGGTCATAGAAATTAGTTAGTTAGAGTGTCACTTCATTAATATTAATATTGTCCACCCCTCACTGAAGCTCTGTCTCCCATCTCCTTATAGGATACGGAAATGTCCTCTGTTTACATTAACATTATGAATCTTGCATATTCTTCAGTTAATTAGATGGCTGCAGCTCTGCACAAAGTCTGATTGGAAATGTCAATGCTCGAGAACAACACATCGTAAAAACTAATTGTACGTCAAATGAAAACACTCAGTTATTGTATTCTATCTCCCAGAAATTGTATACAAGTTCGTAATTAAAATATGATTGTACGCTGCTCTACACACGAATAGTATCAATTATGATTCATAACACAATATTATAACATAAATGTACTGTACAAATTAATATGTTTGCATATCCATTGCACTCTCCCACTATGAAAATGCAGTCATCAACTGCGTTCATAGGACTATTGACGTAACTGCTTCTGCTATGAGTGCAACTGCTCTATCATACTGGTGTAGAACAAACTCTACTACACCTTCAAAATGTGTTGAGAAGTATATATATGAAATGTTTTGTAAGAGAAATAAATATAAGCTTTTAATAATATTCTTTAAAAAAAAAGAATTTTAGAATATTTAAAATTGCTTATTTAATTCTTTAAAAATCCAATTTTGGTCAATGTATTCAATTGTATGATAAAAATTTTTAAAAATTGACAGAACTGCCATATTTTTATTTTTTCGTATCATGCATATTTGTACAAAGAAAGATAACTCTTCACACTTGGGTAATAACATTCAGAAAGAGGAAAAGTCTCTAACTAGTAACGTTATATCAATTTCAACATGTTCAATAATGATTTGATATATTAATAATAAATAGAAAAAAAATCATAGAAAAGCATTCTTGAGTAATAATTATAATAAAAGCATTCTCATTTTTCATCATAGTGTTAAATTATTGATTTTTGTCAGAGGGTTTCAATAACGTTGATCGATGACGTCACAACTGCATCAAAACAAAAATTAAGAGAATGTGATGACGGCCTGTGTGACGACGAAAAGTAGTATATTGACCGGGGGTCATTTTAATTTTCTACGTAGAAATTTGACCCCCTGGTCAATATTTTACGTAGAAAAATGACCCCTTTTTCTGTAGAAATCATGGCCGTGGGGTCATATTTCTCCGTGTGCATTGTAGAAAATTGACCCCGTAAAATAATGACCCCCTGTCATTCTTGATGCCAAAACAATTCATTTTAGAAGGAATATTCTTATTAGGCATTTGCAAGCGGGTAATATCAAGCTGACTTATGCTTTAAAGTGTTAATTTCTGAAAGCTTTTAAGCTAAGATAACGAAATCAAAGCGAAAAAATACCTTGCATTAATGATACAAACTGTTTATCTCCACTAGAGGAAAACGGTATCAAAATGTTCTAACCCAAAGGCTATAAGAGCAAAGATACGAGAATCCATAGAAACTTTTATTAAATTTTATACCAGTAATTTTATACCAGTAAATAAGTTTCCACAGTTGCCATTTTAATTCTAAAAAAGGGTTATTTCCAAACTTCCGCCAGAGTTCGTTTGTACCAAACCAAATCTCAAATCTCTGTGTGCGGAGAAGCAGAGGACTATGGGTAGTATGGGTCATTTCTAGCTGACAGTATGGTGTCAGAAAGAAAAGTTTCCGTTATTAATCAATAATGAATCTTTTTGATTTTACCCTGGATACATAATTTTTCAAAAGTTTCAAGTTTTTTTATCCATATTTTTAAAACGGGCACGAAAAAGTGTTCCAACATAGAAAAATCGTATAAAAATATTTGATTTTCTATGAATGAAGTTTCAAACTTCTTTTTAAAAAAATAGGGATAATTTAATTTGTAAAAATAAGTACTAACTTAAATTGCCTCTGACCTTTATGTATGATACAAGGAAAACAAAAAGTGGTTGGCTCAAAACCTGTAAAATGTCTTTTGTCGTTTGCTAGTGTTACATGTAACCAAATAGCCATTGTAGCATAAAACATGATTAACTTAAAAAAATAATAATAAGTTCCCATCTTTCCAAAAAAAGGCACATGTAGTATCGTTTTCCCCGTTCTATCATGTACATAAAAATACATATGGTGATTTTAGGAGTTTTTTTACCAATAGAAAAAAAAAATTAGATGATGAAAAAGTTATAACTTTACATGATATACTTATGCCCCCGTAAACGAAATTTCCGGGGTTTTGCCCCTGTAAACGAAGTTTTTGGGGTATATAGCATTTTACCTGTCCGCTTGTCTGTTTGTATATTTTCCGCAAAACTTGAACCTTGCCCATGCCCATGACTGGGTAAGACTACGGCTTTCATATTTCACAAGTGTATTTTTGTGACAAGACCTTTTTGTTTGACCTTTTAATATTGACCTTGGAGTTTGACACACTTTTACACAAGGAGAATATGGAGATATTAACTAACAGTATTCAATATCAAAGTCCATAAAACAATACAAAATATAAAGGAGCAGAGCAAACACGAACCTCCGAAACATCAGAGATGGAATCAGGTGCTATAGAGGAATGAGCATCCCCTGCTGACCGGTCACATCTGCCATGTTCTCCTTGTCACGACTGGGAAATAACAGGAAAATCCTCTGCAAACTCGACGCACAAATAACGGACCAACAAAAAGCACGAAAAACATTAGTCAGTATTTGTTTCAATTTGATAAATTGCATTTGCTGACGATGTCATTGTGTCAACCATAGAATTAACGAAATGTTGACTTCAAATGAGACTGCCGATATTCTTGTTATTTATTTCATTTACTTGCTTGTCAATAATTTACTTCGTTTTAGAAATTGTTCATATGTAGAACATGCTCTTGCGTATAGAATCAACCGAGATATATACACTCCGTTTGCAGGTGATGAAGGAACCAAGGAGCATAACCAAGGAAATTTGACGATAGAAAAGTTTGTCATCACATTTATCATTAAGCCTAGTTGTTAGATTACCATTAACGTCTTTTTTCAAGTAAAATTTTTTCAAGTAAAATATCCATGGGTGAGACAGATGTGTCAGACTCTGTGGTATCTTTCATCTCAAGCTAGCTCAAAGGATATATCGTATCGACGTAGGAATGAAAATTACCATTGTTAATTGACAATACGTCGTCGATATATATATCTAAATGTTGAGTTGAAGGCAACAGCAAGTATTTTCTTTTCTTTTCACGCATTAGATTTCGCACAAAATCTGTTTCAAATGAATATAAAAATAGATTTACTTATAATGGAGCACAATTGATACCCATGGGAATTCCAATTTATTGTCGGAATACCCGCTATCTGGTCTTCAAAAAAAAACCCCAGATATTGTCGATCAGTAACTCAAGCATCTCTTTCACGTCAACTTCAGAGTACTTGTGTGTGCAATGTGTTTTAACAAAATAATTCTGCAAATGACCAATGACCATTGTAAATTTACAAGTTCCGTTTTATTAGAAAAGCAGCTGTCATTGAAATAAAAAAAATCCTGGTTCACACCACTTTTTGAATATATTGTTGCGCAGTACACTAAGAGTTTTTCCTTCTCTACTGTCAATACTTTAGTGCGGAGTACAAAAGAGATTTGAATGAACATTTACTGGAACCTGCAATGTGTCTTTGTTTGGAATCCAATATATATCGGGTAATTCAAATATTATCAAATATTAATTTAATAAATATTTAATAATATTGAATTATTAATACATACATTAATAGTATGTATTAATACTATTAAAACATAATTGTATTATGTATTAATACATTTTATAAAAAATGTATTAATTTTTTAATACAAATTAAAATAATATATATTAAAATAAATATTTTTTAGTGTAATATTAAAAATATTTAAAACCGACCCAAAATTTTGAAGAATTTCTTCCTTAGAAAGGGAAGTATGAGTATAAGTAGGATTACCACTTGTAGAATTAAATCTTAAAAGTTCTTCTAAAATACAATTAATGAGACTTACAAACGAAGACAACGTTGTTACCTGCTTTGTCGACAAGGACCAGTACGTACTGATCATATAATCTATCTTTTTTTTTTCACTTCTGGATTATTGAACACAGAATGAATGAGGGTTTTCATATTACCCCTCAATCTTTGAATACGCGGCGTTAACATGGATCTGATACATTTAATCCATTGTGGAAAAAATCAACAATTTCACACTTTTACTTTAACATTAACTTTTGGACGGTATGTGCTAGAAATTTATTTTGAAGTAAGGGCATGAAAACTAAGAGTTCATTAATTTGCAAAGGTTACCAGTGTCTATAAAATCTCAGAAGAAAGTGGATGTAACAGCAACCATTGGTCATGTAACTGTGGGCTAGAAAGTGTTGAAAAGAGATTTTTAAGTTTTTATTTTAATTTATAGATATCTCTGAAGGTTGAACTATTTTTCACTCAGGTGTAAATTTTTGCCAGTTTTGGAGAAATTTGTAATATCATCATAAGAACTTCTTGATGTGTATTGTATTTCCTGTATATAAAGTAAAAAGTATAGTAATATATAAGGTAGTTAAAAAGTATGTATTTTAAAGCAGAATAAATGCATACAGATGTATATGTAAGTTTAAAGGTAAGAGCCAATGTAATTGAATTTATATAGTTAAACAATGTTGCTATCAATGTTCGGAGGTCCGTGTTTGCTCTGCTCCTATTTTGTATTGTTTTATGGACTTTGATATTGAACACTGTTCGGTATCTCCATATCCCTTTTCCTTGCTTCTGTGCTATTTTTTCTTCTTGCAAGAATTTTCAAAGATTATAGTAATTAGAAACGTATCATGCTATTTATGGAATAAAACCTTTGAATGAAAAAAAAAACAAAATACATAATCATAAATTATGTTCTCAATGAATAAATGTTCATTGGGATTCTGTAACCAAAAAATATACCCATACCAGATACATGATTGGTTGTGATGCAAGATATGCAATTGAATATAAGTTGGAAAGGATAAGATTGCATAAAAAAATCCCCCTTGGGATTTGAAAGTATGAAAAAATCAGGAGACACATATACAAGGTTTTATTGTATAAAATATAGGGGGGTCAAATTTCTATGAGGGTCATTTTTCAACGTGTGTGAAGTCGTAAAATTAATGGTTTGGAATGTTTTTCTACAGTCGAAAAATGACCCTACTTGCCGTAGAATATTAACCGGGGGGTCATTTTTCTACGTAGAAAAATGACCCCCCGGTCAATATTCTACGGGGGTCACTTTTCGTCGTTACACCTGCACTGCTTGTATCCAGTTATCTGTTTGAGTGGGATGTGATTTATTAGAGAAAAGGAGCAGTCATCAGGTGAACTGATTTTAAAGCCGTATGTTTTTCTTTACTGAAGACAAGAAGCCGCATCCTTATGTAAGTCAGGATTTCCTCTGATATTTTTGAAAAGAAATCAAAGAATGTAAATATAAGTAATAAACAACGATTATTCAGTGAACATGGCATTATGAATAGCAATAGCTCTCCTGGCATATTTTCCATGATGCGCTAGCAATCTTTTGTCATAGCTGAGTTTTGGAACTCTACTTAAGTCAATATCAAAATAAATACCCAATACTTTAAATTGTGTTGTCCATTGAAAATTTTTTCATTTGAATATTTTGTGTTTTAGAGAGATTTATTTTACGTCCTGATAATTTATAAAATTGATTTATTTCTTCAATGCAATTTCTGAGGGATTTTTCTGTTCCATCTAGTATAACTAGTGTGTCATCCGCATATTGAGACATAAGGTATTCCTTCCGATCAATTTTAATCCCTTTAAAATTTCTATTATTTTTTTTTTATTTTTAAAGCTAGAATTTTTGTACATAGTAAAAATATATCTGCAGAAATTGGATTACCCTGGCGACAACCACGGCCTAGTTTAAAGAAATTACACTAGATAGGTGGCCTGCTTGATTGATTGCTGATACAATATAATATTGAAATTATGAAACCCATCTTCTTAAAGAAGAACCAAAATAAAAGAATTTCAGGGCTTTATTAATAAAATTCCATGACACAGTGTCAAATGCTTTTTCAAAATCAATCATTAACAACTGTCCAGGGATATTCTTTTCTTCTGTATAATGCATTAGATCATAAGTTAATCTGGTAATTTCCCCTATTTATCTTCCGGAAACAAAACATGTCTGGTCTGAACTTATAATTGTATTCAAGATATTTTTCATTCGACTTGCTATACAGCCATAACCTATTTTATATACAACGTTTAATAATGATATTGGACGCCAATTTTTGTTATGAAAAATTTACTTTTTCCTTTCTTTAGGAAACTCTCCTTTCTGGTAACCATAATTCATTGATCTTACTATGAAATTTCCAAGCTGTTTCCTGAAAACTTTGAAGAATTCTGTTGACTTTTATTATGGGACATATTTTTTTTTTCAAAACTAGTAATGCTTCATTTAAAGTTATCTCCACTTCAATACTATTCTTTTGTGTATCACTAAGTTTTTTTGCAGCAATGTCCCAAGTATGATCACTTAAATCAACATTTTTCATCTCAGAAATATCCTCATATTATCCTTAGTATACTAAGGGTCATACTCAAAAATGAGTTCTAAAAACAATGAGAAATTTGATAAAAAATGTTATGGACATGTGTTTGAATTAAAATAGATTAATAAGTAAAATCATGAAGAATAAATCATTGAAAAGCGTCCTCTGCTTCTTTCTGAGCCCCAATGACATTATTTATTGAACGCCCCTCGTATTTTGGGTAAACGGGAAAGAAGGGATGTTGGGAGGTATAACAAAAGTAGTGGCGCTGTGGGGCCGTAATAAAACGTAAAGGGTAAATTTAAGATGCCATTTTCCTTATGCATATATAGTGAAGCAAAAAAAATTCTTTTGCACACATCCACCTCATTCCTTAAAAAACGTATGCCCTACCAACAGCGCCACGAAATAGATTATTTTTACACGTTTGGGAAATGATATAAGATGTTTTTTTCTTTTTTTTTATTTTCATTTGTTATTTACGGAAGCCCAATAGTGCAAACCAAAAATGTATATAGAAAAACGGAATTAATATATTAAGGAAAACCAAAAATATATAAAGGAAAACCAAAAATATATAAAGGAAAACCAAAAATATATAAAGGAAAACCAAAAATATATAAAGAAAAATGGAATTAATATATAAAGAAAAACGGAAATAATATAAAGAAAAACGGAATTAATATATAAAGAAAAACGGAATTAATATATAAAGAAAAACGAAATTAATATATAAAGAAAAACGAAATTAATATATAAAGAAAAACGAAATTAATATAAAACAGTATAAAGAAAAACGAAATTAATATATAAAGAAAAACGGAATTAATATATAAAGAAAAACGAAATTAATTTATAAAGAAAACGGAATTAATATATAAAGAAAAACAGAATTGATATATAAAGAAAAACGAAATTATTTAATAAAGATAAACGAAATTATTAAATAAAAAGAAGAGTGAGGGAGAAAGAGAAAACATCAACTGAAACAAATACTCCAATCTAATGTTTGAAGTAAATTGTCAATAATTGTTCAGCGGTATACGTAATTTGTTGATGCGTAGCATTATGCATAGATTAATAATGAGGGTGGATGTTTCTGCTTGATTGAAATCAATGACATCCAATTCAAATCGCTTGAAACCCTGAAAGGTCAAGACCTTGCTTATCGTATTAAAAAATTCCCTCCGGAATAAGCCTAGCGCCCCATCTGTATATTCATAAATCACGGGTTGTTGAAACAAAAACGAGGATGATTTGATTACTTCGTGACTATTTTTACTTGTACATTCCCCTCATTTCATAAGGACGTCGCAATACAAGACTTATTACATTTCTAAAATTCTTCGTCCAGCATGTCCCTGTCTGGCGCTGAAGACACACTCACTGTGGGATGAACCACGCGTGACTGGAACCCTTATCCTTGCGTTTTGTTTTGTTAAACTTATCAACGATGCTATCTTAACTTAATAATTTCGTTTTTAGCTCACCTGAGCTGAAAGCTCAAGTGAGCTTTTCTTATCACATTTTGTCCGTCGTCTGTCTGTCCGTCTGTAAACTTTTCACATTTTCGACTTCTTCTCATGAACTGCTGGGCCAATTTCAACCAAACTTGCCACAAAGCATCCTTGGGTAAAGGGGATTCAAGTTTCTTCAAATGAAGGACACGCCCTAATTCAAAGGGAGATAATTAGGAATTAATGAAAATTTGATGGTATGTTTTAAAAATCTTCTCAAGAACCACTGTGTCAGGAAAGATGAAACTTATGTGGAAACATCCTCAGGTAGTGTAGATTTAAGTTTGTTCAAATCATGACCCCCGGGGTAGGGCGGGGCCAAAATGGCCGACCAAAGTTTTACATAGAAATATATGTTAATATTCTTTTAAAATCTTCTTCTCAAGAATTGCAAAGACATAAATGTTCATATTTATATGGAAGCATCCTCAGGTAGTAGAGATTCAAGTTTGTTCAAATCATGACCCCTGGGGGTAGGGCGGGACCACAATGGCCGACCAAAGTTTTACATAGAAATATACAGGAACATTCTTTAAAAATCTTCTTCTCAAGAATAGCAAAGCTATAATTGATCATCTTTATATGGAAGCATCTTCAGGTAGTGTATATTCAAATTTGTTCAAATCATGACCCCCTGGGATAGGACGGGGCCACAATGGCCGACCTAAGTTTTACTAAGAAATATATAGGAAAATTCTTTAAAAATCTTATTCTCAAGAATAGCAAAGTTATAATTGATTAATTTTATATGGAAGCATTTTCAGGTAGTAGAGATTCAAGTGTGTTTAAATCATGACCCCTGGGGGTAGGGCGGGACCACAATGGCCGACCAAAGTTTTACTTAGAAATATATAGGAAAATTCTTTAAAAATCTTATTCTCAAGAATAGCAAAGTTATGATTGATCATATTTATATGGAAGCATTTTCAGGAAGTGTAGATTTAAGTTTGTTCAAATCATGCCCCCGGGGGTAGGGTGGGGCCACAATGGCCGACCAAAGTTTTACATATAAATATATAGGAATTTTTAAAAAAAAAATCTTTTTCTTATGAATTGCAAAGCCATAATTGGTCATATTTATATGAAAGCATCCTCAGCTTGTGCAGTCTCAGGTTTGTACAAATCATGACCCTGGGATGGGGGGGGGGGAGCCACAATGACCAATAAAGTTTTACATAGACATATATAGGAACATTCTTTTAAAATTTATGTTCTAAATAATACCAAAGCCATGATTGGTCATTGGATTGCTTTTGGATTTAAACTTTTTAATAATAAACCGATTTCTATACTTTTTCCTAGCCACAGTGCTCAGGTGACCGATGTGGCCCATGGGCCTCTTGTTCTTTATTTAATGATTTTGTTTTTCTTTATTTAATAATTTCGTTTTTTTTTCATTTAATAATTTCGTTTTTTCTTTATTTAATAATTTCGTTTTTCCTTTATTTAATAATTTCGTTTTTCCTTTATTTAATAATTTCGTTTTTCCTTTATTTAATAATTTCGTTTTTTTCTTTATTTAATAATTTAGTTTTTTCTTTTTTTATTTCTGGTTTGCACTATTGGGCTTTGTAGAAGCCCATTAGAGCTCAGCTAGAAGGTCACGACCTTGCGTATCGTATTACTGGATTCCCACGAACTAAACCTAGCGTCCGAATCTGTGTACCCATAAATCTTAGATTGTTGAAACTATAAGAAAAATGATTTCATTACTTTGTGGGATTTGTTATTTACAAGTGTGTGCATTGTCACCGACTTATAAATACACAAATTGAGAATTTGTCATTTAAAATATATGAAAGCAAGAACTATAGTACCACTGACTCATAAATAGTACATATTGAGAGTTGGACATTTATAATATGTGATAGCAAGTACCTAGTAGCTAGTACATCACCTCTGATTATGCGTTGATAAGATCAAAGAATCAACTGAAGGTGATTTGCTTTATTTCTAATATAGTAAACAATCATAAAAATCTACTTGTAACCACTTTGACTTGTTTTACTTTTTGCACCTGTTCTCTTTAAACATTTTTTTTAAAAAATGTCAAACAAACCCAAGTCCGATCGATAACGTATTATTTTACAACATTTTTAATGAATATATTGTGCGATAGCTGAATAATGGATAAGGGATTCCTGAATGTTAAATGTTGTAAACAACAGAATCTTAAAGTTCACGTTTTCTTAAATAGTTGTGCATTTAGATATCAAAGATTAAATTCTCCCCATTCATGTATTGTAATGGATGTGTTTTCGATATAGGAAAAGGTGAATGTAAAGGCAAACACCACGCTTGTTTATTGTTGATACAAAATCAGGTCTATCAGACGCGGTGCACTAATGATTTATGGGTTCAGATCCTTACCGTGCACCTCAATAAATTCCGTATTTTAGTTGAAGTTTTTCTACTTTTAACAATTTCGTTTTTCTGTATGTAATAATTTCGTTTTTCTTTATATATTAATTCCGTTTTCTTTATATTAATTTCGTTTTTCTTCATATATTAAATTCGTTTTTCTTCATACATTTTTGGTTTTTATTTATATATTTTTGGTTTTTCTTTATATATTTTTGGTTTTCCTTTATATATTTTTGGTTTTACTTTATATATTTTTGGTTTTCCTTTATATATTAATTCCGTTTTTCTTTATATATTTTTGGTTTGCACTAATGGGCTTCCGTAGTTATTGCTTATTAAGGAATTTCTGGATTGGAAATTTTTGGACTAAGAATAACCCTTTCCCACATTGGGAAATCCCTGAGTCCGCACCGGAATAAATCAATTAACATTTCCAACCATCTTCCAAACATAGATTTATAAATATGTCCCCATTTCTGTTCTTTGTGTATGAGGTCCCCAATTCTGCAAGTTTATGTGAAGTTGGGTCCCCTACCTTTACACAGAGGTCCCCGTATTGCCCCTTCCGGGTCCCCTTTTTCTAAATTCACGGATATATCATTCTAGCTCAAAGACTCAGTCTATTTATTTATTCCAGGATATATAAGAGGTAAAATGAGTTACTAGTAAATAATGCCAATTCTGCCACGAAATCTCTTAGTCCCCATTTGAAGATGTTATGGCAGGGTCCCCAGATCGAAGTCCAAACACGCGTGCGTGCGTGCGTGCGTGCGTGCGTGTGTGTGTGTTTTTTTTTTGGGGGGGGGGTAACTTTTCACATTTTTATCTTTCATCTCAAAACCAATGGCCTTGGCCAATGCAAAGTATTCTATGAAAATAGTATTCCACAGTTTACAGAATTAACTATTGTGCAAATGAAGTGCAATCTCTCTTTTTAGGGGAGATAATTAAAGATAGTGAAGATTGAAAAATACTATTTTAAAATTCTTCGTGAAAATCAGTGGGCCAAAAATATGGAAATCATATGAACATTTTCTGCGGTATTGTAGGTTTTATTTTTTTAAATTATTACCTTCTGTAGAGTTGTACCACTAAAGGTTATCCAGATCAAAGTGTTACTTAGAAGAACATGAGAAAATATTAAAGACTCTTTTTATTTCCAAAAAGCAGAGTAATGCCAAGACATGTTTGCATAGGGCTTTTTCAGATAGTGTGCATGTAGATGCGGTTATGATCAAAATACTTCCCATACGTAAAGGCAAGGCTTCTATGGGCGATCTGATTTGTAACATTGGAATCAACTCATTGCATCTATCTGTACAAATGTACAAACAGAAACATCTCCTTAAGTGGTTTGATATCCTCTATTAAGAAATGTATGATTTACAAAAATATATATCTTATAAAAATAATGAAAAAGAATCTTTTGATGAAAGCTGGAGACCATTAACTGATTTATTTTCTTAATCATATCTCTCTCTCTCTCTCTCTCTCTCTCTCTCTCTCTCTCTCTCTTTCCCCTCTCTCAATGTTTGTCTTTTTGTAAAAAATGTTTCAAAAAATACAATAAATTATAAAAAAAAAACAAAACAAAACAAAAAAACATTGGAATTAACTCAAGAATCTTTGAAAATTTCTTTTTCCATTAGCAGTAATGTTTGTTTTGGAAGCATTTATTTTATCAGCCAATCTAAATTCACATTTCTTAAAATCGTTACCCCCTGGGTATGATTGAACCATGGTAGGTAATCAACTTTTAAACAGTAATATCTAGGGGAAAATCATGAAGGAAAAACAAAGCATCATTAGTCATATTTCTAAGGTTGCATCTTCAGATTGTAGTTTATGTAAATCAATACACCTGGTGGTATGGTAGGGCTTCAATATATTATATTTATAAGATTATATAATGGAAAAATTTTATGACGAACAAAAAGTTACACAGGTGATTACATGTTTCATGGTCCATGGGCCTTTTGTTAAAATTAATCTTCAGTTCGAAATTGAACACGCAAAATATACCCCCACATAATTTTGTGCTCTATTTTGAATTCAGCTTTATATTTGAAACCTTTTATTGCATAGCAAAAATATTAACTAATCCCTCTAAATGTCAACTTTGAATACATATAACAATTCTGTACTTTTTCTTTGCAGAGAATTCGACCAATTACAATGAGGAAAACTTGTCATCTGGGTCTGTTACTGTTACAGAACGTACAAATATAATAACAGTAGTAACTATCATAGCTTCAGCGTTAATATTTCCTTTATTTTTATTTTTTTCAAAACTTCTTCTCATTCGTCAAAAAACTAGGCATACTACAGCACAAGCAGATACTTCTGCTTCCTTTGAAGAAAATAACTTGCATAATGTGGTGGACGGATTTCCATTAGGGGTAGGCCCTCAGAATCACGCAGTGGAAGATGTTAATCCTATAAATGAAGATCTGCAAATGAATGAAGACGAAAATCCAACAGGATTTGAAAGAAACATGGAGAAAAAGAAAACAAATACTTTGAAAAAGAATGCTGAATTTACCAACATAAGAGAGACAGAAAAAAAAAATATATGCTTTAGCATTTGCATCCTTTGGAAGTGTAATGATGGAAAAGTCGGTTCATGATTATGTCCCACTTCAATTCAACTAATCCTCTAATGTTTTTTTTTTTTTACTTTATTCACATTTAATAAATACTTATCAAAATGCAGATGCCTTGTTGCATTCCAAATTAACCTTAACTGGATACAATAATATAAGCATAATCTAAAACGGCACTATCTGTTAATTTTCCTTTTTTGATTTATTTTTTGACTGGAAATCATAAAAAACACGTGTCAGTTTAATGGTTGACGTGTTAACGTTGATTCATGCTTTTTTTCTAATCATGTTAAAGATCTACGTATATGTAATGATACTAATGAATATATTTCCAAAACGTAAATAACACATGATAATGTAAGTATAAACTACAGGTCATAGTTCGACGCTGCTCTAAACTTAATTATTATTGTCATCAATAGGGAAAAGCATTTTCATAAAATAATTAGTGTCGGGGCATGTGAAAACATCCACAAAATGCTTTTTTCTCCGTCAGTTGGAAAGATTTTTCGTCTTCTGAAAAGGATTACCTCAACAAGCTGGATTTCTTTGTAAAAGAAAAGTCTGACAATCGAGAATCGAATTGTTTTTATGATGCTTTAAAATGACAAATGCTATCCAAAATGTTACATGTAAACAAAAGTATATAATATAATAATTGTAAGCAGATAACGTTATTAAAAATGTATATTATAATTAGAGAAATGAAGAATGAAGGGGCTATAAAATTAATTTTGGAATTATTTCAGACTTACAGTTTTCTTTCCTTGAAAAAAAACTGTTGTTTTTTTTCTATCTCCCCGCGTGCTTTTTGAATTGGATAACATAATTTTGATAAGTAATCAATACTCATAGATGCAGGCTTCGAATTAATCGTCAACCCAGCTTTTGTGTTTTACATATAGAAAAGCATCATAAATCTTGAACCTGTGTTAGGAAAAAAGTACTTTACTTTTACTAAAGTATTTTTGTACGATGAAGATGGTATCTCGTGCATACTTTCGTCGTTAAAAACGTACATATTTGTTTCCTTCTTTCATTTCCTAATTACTTTACAAAAGGATTGGTGAAACATTCGCTTAAATTAAAAATAGCATGTACAAATAAATTCCAAAAAAGAACATGTTATTGTGTAGACTTTTTCCGGACAGAGCAATGTTTTACATGTATGTGATATAAAATTCCTCTTCAACGATTACTATCTGAAATACAACATATGCATAATGAGAAATTTTAAAATTTTATAGAACTTGGAGTGAGTTAAGAAAGAAGTACCACAGTTATATTTAACAAATAGTTCTGGCAAACAAACAATAGAAACCTTTGGTGTACAAAATTTTAAGGTTTTAATTGTGAAAATTCTACTTACATGTATTTCTGCAAAGTGTATGAAGTAAGTATATAAAATATAGTTGATTTTTTGTATTTTAAAAGCCATTTTAAAAACGACGTCAATTAAGAAATAAATCACAAGTTTATAAACTTCAGTTGGAATTGAAGAGGTTCGATCACGTGATCAAATCTTGTGAAGACCGAAGGCCTTCTCAGAAGATTTGATCACGTACCAACCAACTTCAATTCCTATTGAAGTTTATAGACTTGTTATATATTACTTATATGTATTTGAGATGGACAATTAAATATTCAATTAGATATATACTCTTCAAAAAAAGAAACGCATAGTAGGAACAATGCCCTGAAAAATTGTTGGAGTTTGGTCATATCTTTTATTTTTGTATGGATACGATGTATTCGAGTGAAATGAATGATTTTTAATTCAATTGTTAACTTTACAGCTACAAGTCTCACAGACAAAAAGACCTGATTTTGCAAAATTTCCCACAAAATTTTGATCTTAATTTTCATTTGTTGAATTCCGATGAAATTCCTTCAGGTACAAAGGGGCTATCAAAAGCAGGGGTTCTCGATATGTTGAATCTGGTTTTATCTGAAAAATGACGCTTCCTGAAATTGCTGCATCTGAATGTTGCGTGGCACAAAAAGGAAAATGGGCGACTGGAAGCAGGGGTACCGCAATCTACAATTGCAAGAGGTTTTAATCTTACACACAGACCATATCTAACCTATAAAACATAAACCATTAACATCGACCACCCAATGTTCGCAAAAAATATGGTAGACTACCTGTGACATCAGCAGCACAGCATCACTTCCGAGGATTACGCAAATTGCATGAATGTAATGCAAGGACGTCATCTAAAGCATAAGCTATCCCTGAACTGCACAGATCATCTAACAAGACCGTTTTCAGTTGACTATGAATAATTGCAAGAGGATTATTCATGCAGTTGTTCCGACCCCACAACACCCTAAATATCGACTTCAAAGATCTCAGATCAATAGAGTATGACCACAGCATCACTGCTGAACATTTTGGTTAACCTGCTAGTCCAGAATGTTTATCTGAAAGCCTCTTATAAGTTTAAGAGTGCTAATGCTTTTTAATGAAGGTTAGATAGATAACTGCCTCCAGGACGTTAAAAAAGTTGGTGGTGGTAGTGTAATGATATGGAAAATGGTATTATAAGAATGTAAGATTGATTCGGTTTGAATTCATTGGACTTTGATGGAAAAAGGTACTCTTACCATGTTCTACCTACACATACCCATTCAATTTTACAGCATCCTAGAGCCGTATTGCAATCTCACAATACACAGCCACATACGGCTCGTTTGACACACCTATTCTTGCAAAGAAACAACAACCTGTTTCAGTCACAGTCATCTATATCGCTAGATTTAATCCAAATTAATATAAGCATTGGACAAAATGGATTGACATGATTTGCCAAAGACAATCGCATCCCCAGACTTTGCAACAGCTGACTAAAGTTCTACAATTGGAGTCGGAGAGTATTCCTAAACAGTTTTTATTGCACACATTTGCTTTCATTAGATGCCGTTTGCGGCAATCATTTGTGTCTGCGGGGGCATACCAGATATTGATCTTTAATGGTCTTAAACTGACTATAATTTTAAAATTGTTGAGTAATTATGACATTTAGATAGTATTCCTGTTGCTTATCACAGTTCTATAAATGCATCATTTTACTAAATTATCTTTATGTTCAATGTGTCACTAAAATTCTACGATGCGTTTCTTTTTTTTGAAGAGTACATTTGGATATAAATATTGCACTAACCGGTCGCCGTAGAATTCCGGCAAACATACATGTACGCAAGGTGTAAATCGGCTTGAAAGGCGGTTACGCTTTGAATTCGTCAGGCTAAGAATTCTATTTCGAAGGGAAGATTTTGTTAAAGGCTACGTTGTGATCAGTAATAGTGAACAGATTCTTGTCTGGGAATATTTTTATTTGTGAAAATTGATAATTAATGCTTAAAAGACTTAAGAAATACGTCCGAAGTATGATGATAAAGAGTTGGAGGAATTTCGGTCGCCTGAAAGAGATGGATGGATCCGATGGATTGAGACACTTGTTCGGGCCAGTTAATTTGCAATCAAGTATTAAATTTGATCAAAAACATTCAATCTACGTCTACAGTAACTAAAATCATATTTATTTTGTTAAAACGGACACACTGGCGGCAGCTTACATTGAAGTACGACGGCGCCGGTCGAGGTGTTTCTCAGCTGTTTGTGGTGTGATTGCTATGCTTTGATATTTTCCAATAGATTTACACATTTATCGTGAGTAGAATTTAATGAAAAAAATATGTTTTAGCCTTTATCATGAAGATTTAACTTAAGGTCGAACAAAAATAAGGAAAAAAGTGTTAGAGACTGTGTAGCTGAAAAAAGTGACATACAACTTGTTAACAAAGGCGTTTCGTTTTTGTCATTTACCTATTTACATTTGTAGCATCTCCAGAACCACTTTCCAATTTTAAACAATGTAGGGAAAGATTATATTTCGGTAAAGATAGTTTTAGTTGTTCAAATAAAGCTTAAACCCTCTTTGAAGGGAAGGGGCATAATAACGAAGAATAAGATGAGTACCCACTTTTTCCCAACCTTACTTTCAGTATGCAAATGAAAGGTTGGTTGCCCCCCCCCCCCCCCCCCCC
>PRKT01000882.1:0-24789 GCA_003671525.1 Saccostrea glomerata | reverse complement strand
AACCCCCCCCCCCCCCCGAAAAAGAAATTGTATAGATTGTTCTGCTACCCTTGAAAAGTGATTCGTATAATGCGGTGGAGGAATTCCCTTCGTGGGTAGGGTCGCAGAACTTCGCAGTGCAAGATGTTAATCCTACAAATAAAGACCTGCGAAAAATGACTACAAAAATCCTACAGGATTAGAAAGAAATATAGAAAAAAAGAAAATGGAGATTTTGAAAAAGAAATATGAAGTTACAAACATAAGGGAGACAGAAAATGTATATACTTTCAATTGACACTTGCTTCTTTTGGAAGTGAGATGATGGGATGTTCAGTTCATGATTATTTCCTAGTTCAATACAGCTACATGTGTTCATCTTATGTCCTTGTTAACCTAATTTACATTTTATAAGTGCTTATCTAAATACCGATGATATGTTGCATCCCGATTTTACTTGAATGGGAAGATAAAGATAAGCACAATGTAAATCTTTTCTTTTCTTTATTCTGTTTTTTTTTTTATCTAGAATGGTATGATGTATTATTATATTTAAAACTCACTACTTGGCTCATCAAAAGGATGAAGAAAAGATGCGTATGAAACAAAAATAAAATTCGTTTCATTCATAATTTCATGGCTATGTTGTGCTTGCAGATAAGTTAAAAAGAATGAAAAAATAATTTGATATAGATCACGAAATGTAGGAAAATAAAATCAAAGCACACTAATTTACAAACGTAATACGTGTAAGTGGACTGTATAAGTGACACGACTTTTGCTGTCTCATGATAACGTCTACAAAATGGATTTAACGAGGCCATATCTAGTTGAAAATTACGAAAACTGAATGATAAAAAAAATTAATTCTTGGAAATATATTTGTATTTTTTATGCTAAAAAAATTAGAATGAAATTTTGTTACCCTACCTTTATTGTAGTCAAATGGGGGCTCACTCAAAATATGGGCCATATTCGTGTTTTTAAACACAATTACATACTAAAATAAATGATTAAATGCTTTGTTTTTCAAATATATCATGCAAATATTCTAATTTTTATATACTTATAAAAAATGAAAAGAAAATTAGAGGTTGCCTTTATTACAATGAAAAGGGGGCATGTCAAAACGCAGCTTGGTATTATTTTTCCGAACTAGATAATTATTTTATAAGTCGCACTGGGCTTACATGACATGAACAGACGATTGCAATACTGTATTAGTTTCTAAAAAATAAATTATTCATACATTATGAAAAAAAAATTCTCACTATGCTTTCTTTTCCTCTTAATATTTTCAGTTTTAACAACTTCTTCCCTCGGAATGTTAATCTTTCCCCTGATTTCATTAATAGTATTTATCTGTACATATCGGATATGTCAATGCGTTATAAAAATACTGTAGTAGTTTACATCCTACCCTTAATTACATAGTACGGTCCAAAATAAGAAAATTACATAAGCATTTGGTTCAAATCCATATGCTTGTATTGATATTTATACAAAAAAGTCCTAGGTTTTTGTGTTTATAACACATATAAGAATCACTGAAAGCCCAAGAAAAGTTAATGTGGGTCCTGTGTAATTAACTTTTTCTTAAATAAATATACGTGACTTGGTTATAAATTCATTACAAATTCATTAGACTGATGTTTCAAATCGAGATCTCGAATTATTAATCTGTGAAAATGAATAATGTTGCATGAGATCTAGAATTACAAATCGATGGAACGAATAAGCAGTCTGTGGGATCGGATTGTGTATTTCGAGATATTATAAACCGAGTGAACGAATTGATAATCCGTAGGAATGGATTGTGAAATTCGAGATCTCAAAATGATTTTTACTCTTTTGAATAATCGACGTGAACCTGCATGGCTTTCTATACTGATCTATACTTCTATACAATTTTCCCTTAACAGTATCAAACATGAAGTTTGATAATGTTTTCATCTAAAGCATAAGTGCAGTGATGGTTTTAAATAAGACATCCGTACATGTATCTAAGTGATTTCTTCTGTTCTATATTCACTGCTTCAGGGGCTAGGTGGTTTTGGCCATGTTAGACTATTTTGATTTCCTTATGAATAAGATCTCCATATAAAGATATAAGAAAATGATCAAAGAGCAAAAGCCACTTTGGGCTTTATTTGGCCCCGAGAATTTCTGAAAAATCAAAACTGCTCAGTTTAGGTTGCAAATGCAGTATTTATCACTAGGAGTGTTGACGACCACATAATCTATTAGTTATGAGGTAATTTCCAATCTAGTGAATGCATTATGACGTCATTAATGCGTCATTTTCCTTATATTCTTTAAATTCCTTTGAAAATGACCTAAAACTGAAGCATTTTTTAAATATTTCATATAGAGAACAACCTCTGATCCAAAATATTCAAATACATAATTAAAGCTCTGTTTCTGAAGATGAAATTTTTTTTTTTTTTTTTGGATCGTGGGCTGTTCTCATATTTTAATTCTTTGCTGAAATTAGTCAAATACGCATCTTTTCTGCAAAATTTAAGAACATTGCAAATTCGCAAACCTGTTTTCCGATATCTAGATTCTCAAAACAAAATTTTATTTTAGAAAATGAAAGCAGTAAGTGTCTACTTTTTTATATGTGAAATGGAAAAGAGAATGATAAGTTAATTAATTGATATAAGGACAGGGCCATTTTATACATCAGATGGATCTTGCTCTTTTAAAACTAAAATTCATGATTTTTTTTTTTTTGCCAAGTGATAGTTGACAGCTCAAGATATCATTTCCCAAAATTTTAGTTATGTCCAGTGGTTAATAGAATAATGATTTGTTGACCCCCTAGCCTCCACAATATATTGAAATGAAATTTAAAATAAATTGTCAAACACTGAAATACCGTTCACGGTAGCCTAGTGGTAGAGCGTTCGCTTCGTGATCGGGAGGCCCGGGTTCGATTCTCGTTCCCGGCGCCGCGTCAAACCTAAGACGTAAAAATAGGTAGTGACTGTTCCTTCGCCAAGCGCTCGGCATCAGAGGTGAAAGTCACGGGTCTTTCGGATATGACCTTGAAAACGTAGGTCCCGTGTCACGGTAGGCGCTGGCACGATAAAGAACCCTCACTGCTCAATGGCCCTGAGTGCCGAGTATAGGTCTAAATTTGAAACCCTTCACCGGCATACGGTGACGTCTCCATATGAGTGAAAAATTCTCAAGAGGGACGTTAAACAATATACAATCAATCAATCAATCAAACACTGAAAATTAAATCTTTTTTATCATTATAGAAAATACAACGCATAACTTTCCATGGGATTTGTCAAGCAAAACCGAAAGTCGAATTTCCATGCTCATAAAAATGCTCATAATAATAACAGCAGGTATTATAATCCTTTTATTGCTAATTTTAACAAAAATGGTGATAATTCATCGAAAAGCAAAGAATATCTTGACGAATGCAAACATTTCCGCCACCCTTGAAGGGAATGATCAAAATAGAATGGCTAAGGAAATTTTGAAATTCATGCCCCAAAGTAGATCACCACCGGGAAATATCCCTCATGCATCTTCTGGAAATATAATATATAATGCAATTTCTTTGTACCTACAAGGATGTAAGAAGAAAAGAAATAAAGGCACTGATATCAAAAATACAGGGGTGTTTGAAATAACGCAAAAAGATACTATAATTACACATACGTATTCAACTTTTGCAAGCATTAGAAATGAAATGTTTGGGGGTTCTGCTTATGAATATTGTAGACGTAATTAATGTTTATTTCGCTCTTATATTTAGAAGTTGACATTGAATCTTTTATCTATTTAATTAGATGAAGCTACTTATTAATCTTAATGACACTTTGTACTACATGTAAAGAGGATTAGTTTATTGCCTCTAATTGTGAAGTTGCTCATATATGTTTCAAATAACATTTTATTCTTTTCTCTTTATTGAGGATCATTATATATATGTAATTTTCTAAAAGGATTGATTGATTGTATATTGTTTAAAGTCCCTCTTGAGAATTTTTCAATCATATGGAGACGTCACCGTATGCCGGTGAAAGGCTTCAAATTTTGACCTTTACTCGGCACTCAGGGCCATTGAGCAGTGAGGGATCTTTATCGTGCCAATGCCTGCCGCTGACAAAGGGCATCGGTTGTTAAGGCCTCATCCGAAGGACCCGCGGAAATCATGATTTTAGATCCGAAAATGAAAAAAAAGAAAGAAATGTAAAAGGAAGAAAAAAATATCTGTAATACAGAAAAAAACCCTATAGATAATAAACAGTATTCGATCTCCATTAATTCTTCAAAAATACAAATTTATGCACAAGACCCAATTACACAAGACGCAGAGCCCAATTAAGGCAGCGACATGAATACTTTGAAAGTGTAAGCATTTCTTACAGATCAGTCACACTCTTCAAGTCTCTATGTATTGATCTAGTAAAAGAAATAATAAGTTTAGAACACAAATAAAGGTTTCAAGATTGATAAGAAAATAATATTAGACAAAATGTGGTTATCTAAATATCTCATTCTAATTATTATAAAAAGACCTAGATTTTGACACATAGCTCAAGTTTACCTTCTTTTATTTTAAAGAGAAAGGGAAGGGAGATAGAGAGAATTTGAAACAACCATCTGCTTTACTTGTCTTTTTTTCAAAATACAAATATTTTCCCTACTTCCTTACAGCTGTGAAAATTTCCTCTTTGGTCATCATTAGTTGAAATTGCCTCTCAGAATAAGATTTAAACTATTTTGTACAATAAATTTAGTTAATAAATTATGCATAAATCATTTGTTCATGGAGAGTCCTCCGACATGTTCAGTTTTATAATATTATAATGTATCTTGCATTCATAATCTTGATCACTGTCAGCTTAAGAGAAGTCTTGGGAACATGTAAAAGGTAAGAACAACTTTTTTTCAATTCAAATTGTACATTTTCAAGAGAAGTTGACTGAATTTTTTTCTATTTATGCAGTGTCATGATCAAAAGTTAATAATCATGAATTCAAATTTTAAAAATGTCATTATGTTATATTTTTTATGATTGATAACATCAAAAATTACATTTAAATGTAAAAGAAACGTTTTCTAAATCCGAAATGCATTCAATACGTTTTGTATCCTTTATTTCCTGTTATCCTCTAAATGACCTCTCAATTTTTATGAGATGCTTTTTGTGTTTTTTTTCAGGCTAAAATTAATTAAATAAAAAGTTGTTTTGCAATACCAACTGTTAAATGCATGGGTAAATTCTAATTTTCTTAATTTTTTAGAGCATCGTTAAGTGATTGCTGTACTGGATATATATACAATTTTGAGAGGAGTAAATGCGAAGGTAATATTTATGCACGATACCTACAGATCATATCAGATATAATTTTATAAGGATGTGATTAATTTTTCAAAATTGCAACAATCATTACTATTGAAATTTCTTCATTGTTTATCATTGTTTATCTTGTTCTTTCCCACTAAAGAATCATGAAAAGAGAAAAAAAAAATAAGGATTATCAAAACTGTTTTCTTAAATGCCATGACCAGTGAGAAAATAAAATCCTTTCGCAAGCTTTCTGGGAAAGTACATCTTTTTATTCAATCTCCTGTTAGTCCTGTTGTCAAGTTTAGTACAAACTTGGACAAATCTTCCTTTAACTGCAGTGAGCTTTTGTTTATTCACAAAAATATGAAGAACTGACTCGCGCAAATTGAAGTTTAGAAAAATCATGCCTGTTTTCCTTGTAGGATAGAAAGGAATGGTTGATAACTCAAGGAACTAAAATTTAGTTGCAAATTTTCTCCCCCCCCCCCCCCCCTTCCCAATATATGAAAACTGTAAATTTATTTCTTTTTTTCTCTTTCACGAGATCAGAATGCTCCATTGGACTAACGGGACCAAATTGTTCTTTACAATGCCGCTACCCTAGTTATGGCCGCCTTTGTCAACAACAATGTGATTGTACTGAAATATATTGTAATAAAATTGTCGGCTGTGTCAGCATTGAAAAAGGAGGTATTTTTTTTTTTATACATTTGTTAATTCCTTTAAGATCTATATGATTAAACTTTTGCAATCCCTAGCTAGTACGCTCCTATAAATTCAAATCTTGCCTAATACATGTATGTATGATATGACTTTGAGAACATTTATGCCCTTTAATTGTTTAATAATATTTTATCCGGGTAGTTGTCCAATCTGCTTCATGTATTATTCTAGACTAGCCTTCTCTGTAGTTAACAGTCTTTACTATTTGTTTATGATGTGCAATGATTTAAAATAATTTATTTTCTTTGATCAATTTCGTACAGACCCCTCCAAACCGGTGCTCATTGTCTTTGTGGTCATCCTTTCTCTTATCCTTTTGGCTATTTCTGTCAATAAATTATGGAC
This sequence comes from Saccostrea glomerata, assembly GCA_003671525.1. Lineage (NCBI taxonomy): Eukaryota > Metazoa > Mollusca > Bivalvia > Ostreida > Ostreidae > Saccostrea > Saccostrea glomerata. Next base: position 18,422 of record PRKT01000882.1, on the reverse strand, counting down.
CGAAGGATTCATTGCAAAATGGAAAAGGATTATACAGAGGGACACAAATGAAGGAGTTGACAGAAAAAGCGAGGCACATTTTTATATTGAGGTACAGGACAATAAAAACGAAGAAACTGCAAATACAAATGGAGATGGATCAGAGGAAGGGAATTATGCTGAGCCCACTGCAATGAGCACGGACTATGCAAGCACGTCAAAGGAGTACCAGAGAGTATATACAAGCCTTTAAATTTTGACAATGTATAAATAATACATACATCTATAATTCTTTTCTAACGGGAATATTTTTTAATATCTTCTTTCAAATCAAAAGGTACAAAGCTATCTAGAGAACTTTCTTTTGTATGTGTAAAATTAAACTTAACATCATGACTGTTTGGAATATTGATATTTTTTCTTTGCTTTTCTTTTGTTTTGTTCATTGTCCTCTGTGTACATTGAAATACGTATATATCTTAACTTTGCTTTGAACTAAGCGAAAATGATCATTTATTTTTTTAGTTTGTTTTTCATTAAAATTAAAGTTAAAATTCTGACAGAAACATGAATTTTTAGTTTTAACAGTATATTGCCCGTAGGCACACCTTTTTACTGACAGGTGTCTGATTAGCAGATATTTATAGTTTGTCCATTTAATTACAAATCCAATTAGTGTATAATATTGACTGAATTACATGTACATTATACAGGTAGCTGTTGCATCCTGCAAAATTCAAATAAGTTCAATCCTGAGAACATAAACACCTTTGTTTCCTTAGAAAAAAGTCTACTGGTTACGTAATGAGTCGTGAAAAAAAATTAATTTAATTTAGGTGGCCATCAATATAAAAAACTTAAAAGAATGGTTATAGTGACCTTTATGAAGGACGCATTACTGTGTTTGTTGGGTAAAAAATCTTGGAAACAAATTATTATTATTTTAATTTTTTTTTCTTTTTGCAATCTCAAAAATATAGAAAATTTTATAAAACAAAGTTGAATTAAAAAAAAAAAATTAGGTGTCACTCGTGATTATCAATAACTTTATTTTCAAAATTGATGGACACTTTCTGAACGCAATTAAGTTAAAAAAAAAAAATACGATACATTTCACTAAAATCAAGTTTCTCATAGAGAGATTCTGATAAATTAGATACAGTTTATAAGATATTTCATTATGTTTTAAAATGTTTTCTTTTATTATGAATGTAAATGGTGCTTCATTTTACTTGATCCGGGTTTAAATTAAATTCCAAAACCATAAAAATCAATACATATTTTCCCGCTTTAAAATGTGGTGTTTTAAAACCTTGTGATGTTTGCTTTCAAACAGTTTTAAAAGTCTGGGGATGTTCAATTCTCTGAGATACTTATACCTATCTCTGTTTCAAAATCCAGTGATTGTTCTGTCATAAATTTGAATTGTTTGGCAATAGACTTCTGAGAATAAAAGTTTTTTGTTCTTATTTATTCGATTAGATAAAATGTTTAAATTCTTTAAAATGCACTGTAAAAAACATAATAGATATGTATTTAGCAAAGGGTAATGCCTAACAAAATGAAGACAGGGAAGATATCTGCAAATGTTTTTAAATTCATTGCAAACGTAAATGATTTCCTTTAAATGAAAGATATTGAAAGATTCAATGATTTTAAAAACCATTTCCTTAATCAATTATCAAACACAAGGTGGGAAAATTAAGATATTGTGTAAATTTAACAACGACAAAAGTAAAGTACAAACATGTACGAAGCAGTGAAATCACAGTACAAATAGAAGATGGTCATTGAATTGAGGATTCAAATAAATAGCTGCTACTCGATATTGCACATAATAATCAATTGACTGCAAAAAATATCCCACGATTCAATTAAATATATATTATTTTTTGGGAGGGTCAAATAAACTTTTGATTTCATGGACTTAAATCAATTGAAGAACAAGGAAAATGTATTAAATATTTGTAGCAGTGAAACGAGCAGTGTAATATCCAAATCACTAGAGCTTGATTGATTCCGGCAGCTGTTCAATGACCAACATTTACATGTAGAGCGCAAGGTTAGTACGTCTTAAAAATCCTGTTCATGGAACATTATGAAACAAATATTTCATACATTGTTTTATCAAGAAAATAGAAACTACAGAAACCTTTCCAATCCTTTTTTACAATGCAAACCTTAAAAGAAATACTTTAGTTCATAGTTCCTTGTAAGTGTTACTACATGTAGTAACAAGCTACAGTTTCATTAAACCATTTTATAATAGATGATACATATACAGTCATGTAACTGCATAGTATATTTTAATACGTCGGTGTACTTCAGAGAAAAAGATTACTTTCTTTATCGTTATGCTGGGTTTGGGGGAAAATTTTTTAATTTTTTGTCAAAACAATATGCTTAAACATTGTATAGCTCATACTTGTAAAAAAGGCAACAATATCATATTAGTTCATATATCTACAAGTAAAGGTTAAATCTGTATTTTTTTTAATTATGAAAAGAATTAATGCTTTTAAAACTTGTAGGGTTAATGAATGAAAAATAAATCTATCCCTAGTAAGTTATTGTTAATTTGTCAAATGTAAGATGGTCAGGTCTTTTAGACGGTTATATTTTTTTGATAGATCAAGAGAAGACAAAGGTAAGCAGTGCCATTTTTAGACTAATTAGGTTGCATGTGTTTTTGATCGAAGATTCATTATTAAAACCATTGAGATGATTCCCGTCAGTACCGTATAATTTATGGATTATACATATGCATGTACTTTTATCGAGTTGAATAAATTGAAGTGCTGTATGTTACAAATAAAAAATTCATACCATAAAAAGTGTTAATGAATCCCAGGATTAAAATCTACAGTTATGCATACAAATTATAGAATACAAAACCAATGGTCATTGTTTAACCACCTAATGCTTTTTCTTGTTAAAAATAGAATAAAATGTTCAAATGTTTATACCTACTTTTATCAAATATATTTGTTAAAGTCTGGAAAATTTATTTCATTCAGAAACATGTTGCAAATTTATATAATCTAAACGATAAAGTTGAATGAATGTTTGTTCAGACATACATAAAACACATTGATAAAGGGAAGATGATACAAAGAAAAAAGAATGCCTGGATTGGTATATACTTTTTGGCCGAATTAAATTGATGAATAATAAATTTCTAAAATATAAAGAAATTGTAAACCTTCTTTGATGTTCAAATGTCGACCTTTCTGGTTGATGGATTAACGTATATTGTTTAAGGTCCCTCTCGCCACCACTTGCCGGTGCAGAGCTGCAAATGTTGTCCTGTACTCGCCACTAGGGGCCAAAGGGCTGGAAAGGATCTTACATCCTAAACTAATTTTTAATAACTTGATATGTATTTTAACCAAAAGTAATAGCTAGCGTTGAAACATTGTAAAGTATAAGTCACATTATCCAACGATGGGGTATACGATGAGTAACCGATGCGTTTTGTGATGAAAATGGCGTGGTTGCCGGCCGGGCACCACTAGTGATCGGACGGTGACTGAGTCTTTTTTGCGAATTGGTGGGGTCATCGGTAGGAAATAATTCGTAGTTAAAATTCAGCGATGTCTTCAACGATGCCTCACATCGCTCCTCATCGGCAACCCATCAGTAACACATCTTTCACGGATCAGCCGATGTATGGCCGAGCTTTGTCCAATATCCGTTGAATCTGAGGTCATTGGGGAGTTTAGTGGTGTTCAACAGATAACGACCGATCATCGGTCGATGTTCGACCAAACATTGGCCCGTAGTCGACCGACGTACGAACATTGTTCACCAATGTATGAGCGATGTAATATGCATCGGCCGATTATCCTGGAACATCATTTTATGATTGGCAATGCATCGCTGGGCCTTTGTAATTCCGACCGGCAACCACGCCATTTTACTCATAAAACGCATTGGTTGTCCATCGTATACCCCATCGCTGGATAATGTGACTGATACTTTAAGGACTACTTGGCCGATGTGGACCGATGTTGGGGCATCGTTAACACCACGGAATACTACCGATTACCACCGGTCTACGGCTACCGGCCGGGAAATGTGACCTAGGCATTAGGAATGAACCGATATTACGTTGCTACTCAAAACATTGAAAATACTCAAGGATGTACATTTTCAAAAAAAATTGATTTAAATGATGATAAACATGCCATAATAACCATGATATACAGGCATAGTAGGCGAAAAAGTGTCTATATCCTTCATTCTCTATGATAAAAAATTTTACCCTATACTATTTGTTTTTATTGTTATGTTTATTTTATGGGCGATTTTATAATCAAAAATAAAATAATGTTGAATCATTGGTGTATGTTTTTCATGAAATTTCATCGCATCTTGATTGCATATGGATTGCTAAAAGCAATTGGAACCCAATCTTCAGTATTATTCTAACGTGTTTCTTACTCAAGCGTTTATCCTTAACTTACGTCAAACTCTAAAATTAATCGCTAATCATATTCCTTGCCTAAACTTTTTCTATATAGTTTTTTCTTAACAAGATTAATTCTCATATGTTTTTTATTTAATTTTATGCTCACTCCTCCATGGCACCTGGTCCCGTCTCTGATATTTTGGAGGTTCCTGTTTTCTCTGCTCCTATTTTTGTATTGTTTTATGGATTTGTGAACTTGAATACTTTTCAATATCTCCCTATCTTTCATAAAATTGAACGGAGATGGCATTTATGATACATCTTTTCTTAATCTCAACAATTTAGTGATCAAGGAATATGTATTAAAACATATACACAGGTAAAAAGAAATGTACACTCAACTAAAGGTAAGGGAGATATTTTGGAGGGGAAATCTGACTTTATCAAACTGACATCAAAGAATGAGTTCGGAAATATGTCAAAAAAGTTTGCAGCAAACACAAATCGTGCTATTTATAAATATATATTTTTTATATTAAACAATTGAAGGATATATTGAGTAGCTATTCAATGTATAGACAGAATGGAAACAAGGAAATGTGTGTCATTACAGTTTAGGTGCTGGTATTTATTATTGTTATTATTAGAGGATATTTAAGAGCTATGCCTAATTCAAGGAATCCTTCATATTTTTGTTGTCGAATGGGGGAGAATAAGAAAGATACAGAAATTGTATATGAATAGAATAACTATTGAGAAAAGGAACATTATATTGAAGTTCAAAAGTCCATTAAACTTTACAAGATTGGAGGGGAAAACCAAAAACAGGCTCCTCTGAGCATTAGAACTTTGATTAGGTGTCATGGAGAAATGAGTATCTCCTGTCGGCCGGTCACACTAGTCATGATCATGAAATAATTTCAAAGATATTGCTGCTCTTTTTTTCTTATTATTAGGCATGTTAAAACTATTTTTGTTAAAGATTTAAAAAAAACTTCCTTAAAAGTTTTTGAATGTTGCTTTACTGTATCAAAATATATTTTCCACAAAAACGCATTTAAAACTAAAATTTTACAGATTTCTAATCAGTTGTTTTTTTAAAATACTTTTATAAGTTTCACATATCTATGACAGAATATTGTTTCATTAATAAATGATATGAAAATAAATCAGGTCTTCAAAACTTTTTAAACCATGGTAATCAAAGCTTTCAATTATTTATACTTTGCAAAATCAAAGCAATTCGATCCTATTTGGGAACCACCTGTCTAGGCCAAGTCTGTGAAAGAAAATTAGGTGAGTATGTTTTTACTGAACATTTGATATTTGCTTTGTTCGACAGCTACATTGTACAAATGTAACCAGGTACTACCTGACAACGCTTATTATAAGTTAAATATGATCAAAGTCAGATTTTGTTCCTGGTTTTTCTAGCAGATCTAATTAAATTGTATAATGACCAAAGTACAATGATATATGATTCATATTTACTGTCTCGACTGTGTATTGTTTGAAAGTTGTTTGTAAAGGATTAAAATAAAATTATATATACATATATGTCAGGGTAATAAATATGAACATATAAATATATCACATTTTGACTGGACTCTTTATTTAAAGGAAACTTTGGAATGTTAAATACTAAGGGTTATAATGTGAATCTGAACACACCTCTTAAGGAAGTAGAGTAGATTTATATAACTCTTAAAGAAACAATTGAAACACACTATCTATATTAAAATGAAGTCACGTAAAAAGGTGCACTCATGAAGTATATAAAGTTTAATTTGAGATCTCTGAAAGTTAAATGGGGTGTAAATAAACTTGAAAAATGAATCTAAAAATGTACATTATATTTTCTTTAACATTTTGCTATCATATTGGAGCCGCCAGAGGAGGTCGCAACCCGTATGTATTCGATCATTTACAACGTATTGTTAATTCTAAGTAGTTATTATCAATAATATTTGCATTTTCAGAATTTTATTGTATATTTATCCCCCTCTTAAGAAGTAGTTGGGTATAAAATGGTGGGGGTATCCATCAATCTGTCCGTCCTTCGGTCCACCTACTCATCCCTTTGTCCCTTTGTCCCTACGTCTGTGTTCTCGATGCCTATATGGATTTTTCTGTAATAATCATATGGGAGGCGAGGTATCATTTTGTAGATTCAGTGAGCACTACTGCGACTACTCTAGTTTTTTTAAAGCATTAGTCTGTGAGCCAAAAGAGTCACATATAAAAATGCCTTAATACTCTTTGTTCCAATTTCGATATTTGAATACATATTGAAGTTAAATTTTAATTTAGAAACCACGAAAACAATTTCTGTCAAGGATTTTCCTATTAGGAAATTTCACATGAATGCAAAGGTATGTAGAAGATATAAGTTCAGTCAAAATTTGTTAATACAAAGGAAACGCAATGAAGTTAGTTTTCTCTCAAAATATTCTCTAAAACAATTCAAGTTAAATGTATAACGTCTTAGATACGGCTATTTGTTTGTATATTTCACTAACAAAGAATAATTAACCGCTTGTTTTGTTGTTTATAGCTATAGCCTTTATTATACATTTAGTTAAATATTCTTATTTCGTGACAAATCAATAAAAAAAATTCTTTAATTTTAAAATTCTCAAGATGCATATGATTGACAAGACCTTGTTTTTAATCTATGCTAGAATGCACTTTTGAGTTTGCACAGACAAGATAGTAAATATTATACACTCATCATCTACCGATATATATGTATCTGACTTTTCTCCTTTATTCAAAGAGTGTCCTCCGGGGTATATCCGGCGTAAACTATTCTATGGCATGTCGGTATCCTGGGTATGGTCAATATTGCCAGGTACAATGTAACTGTTCACAGGAGTTGTGTGACATATCAACAGGGTGTCTCGGTAACTTTTCTTACAAAATTTAATCAATTAATGGATATTATTGATTTTTTGCATTCTTGGTATGAGATATCTGATAAAATTAACAGCTACTGAAATTCAATTTCTTCAAAGTGAATAGAAATTGACAGATGAAACTAATATAATTATTTGTTTTTGTTTCAGAGTTTTTATTACAATTTTTATTTCACAAAAACATTGTATACGTACTAATGTGTACTTTTCCTTGATATGCATGTAGGTCACAATCTTAATTCACTAAATCAAGAAAACGTGCTCCAAGAAAATAAATCTTCTGAATCTAGGGAGGAGAACAAAAATTGGAATATGGCGTCCCAGTTAACACCAATTCTCATTGGTATTATAGCTTTTTTGGCATTCCTGCTATTCGCTATTGGTGGGCGAATGATCTGGAAAAAGGTCCAACAGACCAACCCCAAGATCGTTCAAAGAACGCAGGAGATTCAAAGTCTTGAGAGAAAATTGAATAAAACAAAGGAAAATGAAGAAGCAAAGGAAAACTTTTACGAAGACATTGATGGCCTGAAAACAGGAGAGAGCAGGAATGACATTTCTTCTCCTGAAAATGATTACATCGACAAGCTGGATTTCTTTGTAAAAGAAAAGTCTGACAATCGAGAATCCAAACATTTTTACGATGCTTTAAAATGAAGAAATGCTATCCAAAATGTTACTTTTAAAAAAAGCATATAACATAATTGTAAGCAGATACCTAAATTAAAAAAAAATTAAAGGTGCTATCAAATTATTTGTGGAATAATATATTTCTGATTTACTTTTTCTCGAAAGAATTATCTTTTTTCTATCTCCCTTCTCTTTCTCAAAAGGAAAATAATTGAAGGTATTTTAATGTAAATAAATGAAAAGTGACATAAGAAGTGCTTTTGAATGGGAGAAAACATCATTTTGATAAGGTTATCATTTCACGTAGATACAGGTTTTGAATTTATTTTATTATCAGTCAATAACTTACATTCTTAGTGCTTCATCGTTTTCACGAATTTTGTTGACTGCTTTGTATAATCTGTAGACTTTGTGAAGACTTTGTATACTTTGCAAGACTAATATTTCACGATCATATCGAATCGTATCTCGTTATCATGTTATCATGGACAAAATATTATTTGCCAACCCAAAAGAAAAAAAAAAGTCTTTTATCTAAATTCCACTTCAATTAAAAAAGTACAATTAACTTATATGAATCCTAGTGTCTTAAGTTAAGTGTTTTCCAAAGTCAGGATGTAAAAGTTATAAACAGACCTTTTTTAAGAACTTAACAAAAGGATTGTTGAAAAATACACTTAGAATTAAAAAAGAATATGTGACAAAATTTCATAAAAAATTCAACTTGTCAATGTGTAGACTTTTTTTTGACAGAGAAATATCTTACGTTTTATAAAATTCCTGTTAAACGATTCAACCTGCAATGCCACGTACATCAAGTATGCATATTGAGAAATTTTCAGATTTATAAAAATTAGAGTAAAATAAGAAAGACGTATCATAGTTATATTATTCTCGAAAGGTATTGTGTTGCTAAAATGGCAAATTCAATCACTTTTTGCACACTTTGTTTTCTTTTTCACTAATATTAGTAGAAAATTAATCTTTATGAATCCTTATATAAATGTTTACGCAGGGGGAATAAGGAAGCATACAAAATATTCTACCTTGGCTAAATCAGTGCTGCATTATGACGTCATAGTAGGCAAGATGACGTCAATTTTAGAAATCAGGTTTTCGTAATATTGGTATTCAGCTACGTAATTTAACTCTAGAAAATGATTAGAAAAGTGTAAATATTAACAAAAATAGCATGTTTTTATTTTGTTATGCTGTAACAGTCATTATGATTGAAATCAACCACCGATGACGTCATATGTGTACATCAAGTAACTTGGAAATTGATCAGGTCGTGTAAAGAGAATTTAGCTAAGACGGCATGTTCAAAGATACGTAAAATGGAGTTTAAAAGGAAATATCGGAAATATTGCGTTAAATTCATATGGAGTTCAATTAATTAAACAGGTATGCTAATTTATTTTCATCGATTATATTCTCTTTCGAAGACAGTCAGCTATATTACGCATCCCGGTCGGCCTATTGACCGTCATTCTTGACCAAAAAATGCAACAGAACAACAATAAGCTGGATATTTCAAAACATACGATTTGTATAGAGTGAAAGTTTGTATTTTGACACACTTGGAAAGTGCTGCTAGAATCCCGAGTTAAGCATGGTTATACGAAAAATCTCGATTCATACTAAATCTTCTTCAAAAAGTCTAAATTTCCCGAGAAATTACTTATAATTATGCTTCCTTATCATACTCGCGTATATACTGAATTACGATTTTTCGATCTAATAAGAGGCAGGTGAAAAGTGCCGTACCATAGTTATTTTTTCTGCGTTGCTTATTAAAACAGATACCGATACTGACTTCATGAAGTGCTAGAGTTTACACTGTTCTAGGTTTATGAATGATAAAAATAAAATAAATGAATTTAAAGATTTCTTTTATGTGTTGTTTCTTTTGGTAGAAATCGTCTCTCGCAAGGTTGATCGTCTCTGGAAGCTGTTAAAGGGTTCAAACTTTCTAAGGATGAGCAAGAGTGACTGTTTGAATTAAAAGCCAAAAGCGTTCCTATTGCTTGGCGAAGTTATTTTATATTTAACATACTCTCTAAAGAATTGCAAGCGATATATTAATGCAAATATGCATGTTTGTTGCAAATGTCATTTCCGAAACAGATGTGACATAATGTTCATCGGGATCAATGTTATATGCTTTCTTGATTGATAAATAATGCTCTATACAAGGGGATACTCCGGTTTACGGTGACTTGGTTTGTGTGGGTTCTACATGAACATAAATTCTATAAAATGGAAATTACTCCTTTTAAAGCAGAAAAAATAAATTAATATAAGCATATACAGTACAGTATTATGCTTTTATTATTGAGAACTTTATGGGGAAAAAATGCTTATTACATTAGACTTGGTAACTTACATTGTAGCACAAGATAATTCTATAAGCACACAAAATCGATTGACAAATAAAAAATGTTTTCATTTTTTGCATTTTTGTTTCAACGAAATACCGACCAGGGTGGAAGAGAGATGTTAAGGCTTTGTATTGTTCCTAAAACGGAAAGAATTAAGGACAAAAATTATCAATAAATTAATGAAGGTTTGAGACTAGATCAATATCAAGGAGTTGATCATGGAAAGACAATGTACATCTACATGTATGTTAGCAATTTCAAATTATTAACAAGCGTATTGTAATGCAGAATATTGCACATATTCCTATAAAAAAATTAAAGCACAGTACAGAGCCTTGACAATGGGAAATTTTATAGATTTTTTTTTTAAATAATATTTGTCTACCTCTTTGGCGCTATCTTTTTCCTTTTAAGATTTATTTAATATGTTTAATTTCCCTTTTCAGATACATATATCTGACACGTTTCATTTCTATTAATAAAGTAACAAAATTAACCATTTTAACAAAACGTTTTGGCCAACAAACAATGAAAACCTTTGGTGTACAATATTTCAAGATTTTCACTGAGTCAATTCTACTTATTTCTACAAACTGTATGAAGTAAGTATAAAAAATAATGATATTATGCATTGTAAAAGCCAACTTAAAATCATTGTCAATTTTAATGATTGTGCTTACATGTTTATGTAATTTTTAAACTAAAATGATTTTGAGTGGAAGAGGCAAAGAAGGGAACTGCACATTCTCTGGCTATTTCTAAGATAAAAGTACAAATGAATGCAAAGGTGATAAGATGAACTTGTTTTAATAGTTGAACATATGTTAAATAAAGTAAAAAAAAGTAATAATAAAACCCATTTTATTGTTTTAACTGTTTATTGTCACTAATGATTTAGATTGTATATTGTTTTAACGTCCCTCTTGAGAATTTTTCACTCATATGGAAACGTCACTGTATGCCGGTGAAGGGCTTCAAATTTAGACCTATACTCGGCACTCAGGGCCATTGAGCAGTGAGGGTTCTTTATTGTGCCTTTCACTTCTAGTGCCTAGCGCTTGGCGAAAGAACAGTCACTACCTTTGTTTACGTGTTAGGTATGACGCGGCGCCGCGAACGAGAATCGAACCCGGGCCTCCCGATCACGAAGCGAACACTCTACCACTAGGCTACCGTGACCGGTACACTAATGATTTAGAAAATATATTTGTGATTACGAATACAAAACTTTGGGTGTCGAGACTCGAGAAATACTAATTTTTAGATGCTATTCTCTTGCGTTTTAGAGTGCCCTCAGGGCTACTTGCCATTGGATCATGCATTGGTCCCGTAGGTGCCTTTACCCTGGATTTGGCAAAAATTGTCAGAAAAAATGCTTATGTAATGAAGAATATTGCGATTTTCAGATGGACAACGTTCAAATGCAGGGTAAATCCTCTTTGAAAGGGGGTTTGCGGGTTATGAAGCACTGCACATTGAGTAAAGTAATATATAGATTCCCTTCACAGGTACAACTGGGACAGAAAAAAAGTTTTCAAAAATCTAGGTTCAATTTACTTTTTTTTTCCAAAACATAGTCACCCTTGAGTAAACGTTGGGGTCATCATTAATGATCAAAAACTTACCTTGTAATACATTAATTCGAAAAGAAAAATATTTTAAAATCTTTTTTTTTACGAACAGTAGGGTTGTTTTTAATTATATATTTCGAAAGCTTCACATGGTGTCTCGATTCAAATTTGTTGAAATTCTTACCCTTAGAGGTAGGATAAACCCTGAAAGGCAATCAAATTTAAAAAAAAAAACGTCATAAGAAAAACAAATCCATGATTAGTCATATTTATATGGTAGGCTCTTTAGATTCAAATTTGATTAAATCAATACACCTGACGTTAGATTGTGGTTAGTGTAAAGATGGGGTCATTATGTAGGATCTAATTTTTCAAACTCAGATAACAAACAGAACAACCATAGTTACTCTCATCAGCATTGTGTTTCTCGTATGGGGTTGTGGTTTTATTTTACATTGATTTGAATGAAACATGCAATATGGTCCATTTGATAAGATAACTTATTTTCATCAGGACCACGTATTTGAGACCATGTATCATACAGCGTATTACTCAAAATAATCAAGATTTTACTTTTAATGTCTACTGAAAATGCATATCACGATAATTAATCCGTATTTCATCTTTGCAGAAAATTCAACTCAATACAATGAGGAAAACTTGTCATCTGGACCTGTTGCTGTTTTCAAACATTTAAATATAATAACAATAGTAACTTTTATAGCCTCAGCTTTAGTATTGCTTTCGTTTTTAATTTTATCTAAAATTCTCCTCATTCATCGAAAAAATAGCCATACTTCAGCACAAGTAGATACTTCTGCCTCCTTTGAAGACAATGACTTGCATAATGTGGTGGACGAATTTCCTTTAAGGATAGGCCCGCAGAATCTAGCACTGGAAGATGTTAATCCGATTGAAAATCTGCAAATCATGGAGGACGAAAATCCTACAGGATTCGAAATAAACATGGGTAAAAAGAAAACGATGGCTTTGAAAAATAATCCTGAAGTTACCAACATAAGAGAGACAGAAAATATATATACTTTAGCATTTGCGTCTTTTGGAAGTGTGATGATGGAACAGTCGGTTCATGATTATTCTCCGCTTCAATTCAACTAACCCCTTATGCCCTCTTAAATAAATTTACATTAAATAAGTACTTATGAAAATCCAGATGCTGTGTTGCATCCCACTGTACATGTTACTTAATTGCATAGATTGAAATAAGCGTAATGTTAAAATGTACTATATGTATCTGCTCTTTTGTTGATTTGTTTAGAATGATGTAGTATATTTAAAACGCAATTCTTCGCAGATCAATTTTTAAAATCATATATTAGGACTGTTTGGAAACTATTGAGATTATGTATACACTTTTCTTACTCATCAAAGTTTTTCGGTATAAATCTGCTTAAACCTACGTTTGAAACATCAGGAATTCATAAAAGCAAGATATAATTTACAATCATTAAATTTCTCCTCTTCAGTGTTATATAAATGTGTAAATGGTAGATGTGCACCTTGCAGTCACGAAATCATATATTGAACAAGAGGCTCATAGACCACATCGCTTACCTGAGCACATGTGCTGCTTAAAAAAAACAAAGCAGCTCGGTATTGATAAGTTTACTTGTTGGGGAAGGTGGGTAAATGTTCTACTACTTGAGAATGTCACTTTAATCTGCCATACTGGAAAGATTTTTAAAGATTTTTCCAATATGAATTGATCCCCCTTGACAGCCCCCCCCCGGTTATTATTTAAATGAATTTAAATCTTCACTTCATGCAGATGCTAACGTGTTAATTTGATTAAACAAAACTTTTCTGTTCTGGAGAAGATTTTTCCTATATATTCTTGTCTAAAACTTTGATCCTTCATTGTGGCCACACCCTAGGAGGGTCATGAATTGAACATACTTGAATTTACACTACCTGAGTATGCTTCCTTATGAGTTTCATCTTTCCTGGCTCTATTGTTCTATTGTGGAGAAAAGTTTTCCCATATATTCCATTGTAAAACTTTGATCAGCCATTGTGGCCCATCCTAATCTGGGGGTCATGATTTTTTACACTCTTAAATCTACACTACCTTAGAATATTTCCATGTGATTTTCATCCTTTCTGCTGGGCCAGTGGTTCTGGAGAAGATTTTAAAAGATTTTCCAGATGTATGCATGTACCTGTGTTAAAATTTAATCAGCCATTTATGGCCCCATCCGATCCCTGGGGGTCATAATTTAAACAAATCTATACTACATGAGGATACTTAAACATGAATTTTATCTTTCTTTGCCCAATGGTCCTGGAAAAGAAGATTTTAAAAGATTTTCCCTATATATTCTTTTGTCTAACTTTATTTAGCCATTGTGTCCCCAGCCCTACCCCTTGGACTGATAATTAAAAAAGAGTGAATCTACACTACCCGAGGATGTGGTGATGTCGTGAATTTTGGTGAGAACCTAGTAATTATAAGTTGTTAGAACTTGTGTTCAAACCATTTGTATAGTATTTATACAATAAAATATGTTCAAACCGACCTGAGAATGCTTTCACATTAGTTTCATCTTTCCTAAACCAAGACTTTTGGAGAAGATTTTAAAGATATGGCGCCGTAAATTAATATTTACATGCAAAATTCAAACATTTCACTCAAGGACCTCAATCCTCATAGATGCTTTTATGTGTAGTCAGGTTGCATTCTTTCTGTAATTATAGAATGTCTCCCTGGATATTTTGGTCGGAATTGCTTACGTAGGTGTCGGTTCCCGGGGTATGGAGAACAATGTCAAGGGGAATGCTTATGTACCGCAGAATATTGCGATTATCGGAGTGGCTGTGTCAGCATCATAGGTAAATTACTTAAAAAATATATATTATATATATATATATATATATATATATATATATATATATATATATTTATATATATTTATATATATCCAATACCTTTAAAATTGCCATATTGCGGTATAAATACAGATCAATACATATCATCGGTAGAGATAATATATTTGGTAAAATATTGCAAAATGTAAATTGCTAGTATTTTTCTTTGTCGGTTCTCAGTCATTTAGTATAACATCCATGAACATCTTGAACACTTAAGAGAGTGGTCATGCTTTAAATATCGTCGAACATTGCTTTTAAGATCGAAATACGGTAATGTTGTTAGAGTCAAATCAGTGATTTTTCCCTATTTAATGTCCGAAAATAATTTGGCCATGTCATCTTTCTTTTAATTACCAAATTTGTTACAGAGAAAAAATTCAGCAAACAAAACAAATATTTTGCAATACATTAATTCTCAAAATCTGACGTTCAAGCAACAATGATTGATCAAAAAGAGGAGGAAATGGGAAAAAATAGTTAAGTTTAAATTCCTTTATATAGGGAAATCAACACGCTAAAATAGATATTTTTTTTTAATTATTTAAATATGAGAATTGTACTTTTTTATGTAGAAACTTATGTTGCCTTTTAAAGTTTGTTTTCATTTCTATATATAGGCACACATGTATATGTATACCCTCTTCAGTCATAATTTTAACTGCAAGGATGGATTTACAAATGCATTTCAAATTATTTGACGGACTTAAACCGATTAAAATTATTCAGATAAAGTCGTTTATCATTTTGCATATAACCTTTCTTGTCATAATAGAGGGCTGTCAAACGTGAGTACCTTTTAAAATCTTGTTTGTTTTTCAATGAACAAAACAAGTGTAAATAAAAAGTGCAAATTTAGTTTTTAGAAATCATGGTTTGTTTAACAGGGAGCATAAGGAAGGGATTTGCACATGTGATGGGTATTTTTTCGACGAGAAAGCAAATGTTTGCAAAGGTAATTCATTTTATTTTTCAAAATGCGTAAAATTTCCTTTCTTTAAAACCATTATTTAGATTGTTTTTTATGCATTGTTTATTCAATTAATATTTACATGCAAAATTCAAACATTTCACTCAAGGACCTCAATCCTCATAGATGCTTTTATGTGTAGTCAGGTTGCATTCTTTCTGTAATTGTAGAATGTCTCCCTGGATATTTTGGTCGGAATTGCTTACGTAGGTGTCGGTTCCCGGGGTATGGAGAACAATGTCAAGGGGAATGCTTATGTACAGCAGAATATTGCGATTATCGGAGTGGCTGTGTCAGCATCATAGGTAAATTACTTAAAAAATATTAAACAATCTGCGATAGAGTTCATGGTTTAATTGTATTAAACGTGAATTTATCTTTTTTAATTTAGAGCATAGGTGAAATCCCGCATTAAATTAGATATCGTATCTAATTAATTAATAAATCAAAATTAATCATGAAATATTACAAAACAATGAACATTTTTTCTTGTCTTTTATTTCAGAAAATACAACAGATATCAGAGCATGGGATTTCTCTCGCAAAACCGGAATTCGAGTTTCCATTTCCATGTTTATAAAAATCTTTATAATAATATCAGCAGGAATCATATTCCTTTTCTTGCTAATTTTAACAAGATTGATGATAATTCATCGAAAAACAAAGAATACTTTGACGAAGGCAAATATTTCCAACACCCTTGAAGGGAATGATCGAAATACAATGGCTGATGATATGATTTCTTTGGAAGTACATGGACGTAAGAAGAAAAGAAATAAGGGCACTGATAGCAAAAATACAGGGGTGTTCAAAATAACGCAAACAGAAAGTGTAAAGACACATTCGTATTCAACTTTTGCAAGCATAAGAAATGAAATGTTGGGTGATTATGCTCATGAATATTGTTGACGTTATTAAAACTATTTTCTGTCTGTACATGTATCATTAAATTATATTCAATGTAATATGATGGGGTGTTGATAGGAAATTGGTACATGTACCCTTCATTTTTTTTATAGTAGAAATAATAGCAGTGTCCATATTTTGCTATGGGAAACAAAAATTTGGGGACGATGAAAAAGTAAAATAAAGGGTCACAATGTTCATGTAGCAAAGATTATGTGAAAGTCTAATCAAATAATATCCAGTACTATAAGAGGAGATGCGGATGACATATAGACATCCGAAGAGAAAGAGATGCACGGATGTACAGACAGAAGGGCGTACAGACGTACAGCTAAATGGACGGACGGAGAGACGTCCCAACAGTTAATGCGTTTTCAAGCGAGTGTTCTGTTACTCATGACTTGAATAAACTTGCATCTTAACTTTATTTTAGAACCATCACATATAAGATTTATCATTATTTCCCTAAAGAGTAGATTTGAATATCCTTAAACAGAATGCATTTTATAAATATATTAACAAAAGTCATTTTTAATGGTGTAAATTGCCATGGTATTTGCTCATACTTTGAGTGAGGCAAATAAACACAATTCTTGTTCTTATCAATGGATATATTTCTAGAGTCTGTTTTTTTATACTCGACATGTACTTGTTATTTTTACACGCATATAACCTAATTTCCGTTTGATTGTGATTTTAAATTCTATTTTACTTAAAAAGTAAACTAAATCATATGACCACTTAATGTCTTACTCTGATTGTCAAAACATATTTAAACACCACAGAAATATTTAGACATTTAAATAATTATTTGAGTCTGCAATGATTACATTTCAAAATTTGTTACTCTTCATAAGCCCCTTACAAGAAATATCTTCAATCTATTTTAGCCAAAATGATATTTTTTTTCTAATGCATTCATGGTATGGTTAAAATCTTAGCATCTTTACATGAACGAAATTATTAATATAATAATGAAATGATAATGACATACTTGAACAAAGCTTTTTAATAAATAATTATACATTTTAATCACACCGTTTGTGTTATATTTATATCATGTTTATAACTTCCGGTTCGTTTTTATGTAGTTAAGGAAGTGCAAAATAGATAGATTCATTTATTTCACACTGCCACACTGGTAAACAGCTAAAAAAACTGGGGTTTTTTTTAACTTCCTTATTTAAAAACATTCAACTTGAAAGGATTTCCGTTTTATTCTGCGATTCCACAAAGTCTCGTTTATAAGTTGATATCTTTAGAAGAGGAAGTAATAATGTAACTGAAGGTATGAGTTGCTTCGATTGATAAATTTATTTTTATGTTTTAATTGATTTGAGAAACATTTACATGTAAATCCTTTTAACTTAATTTACGTATACTACGAATGAGAGAAGAAATAATGCATAGATATTATATTGAGGGCAATATTTCATCTGTATGAGGCAAATAACAAAACCCCAATCGATATTTAACGAGGTTTAATATAAATTAAAACACCTTTTCATTAAAAGTCTTAATTATATTCTATTGATCGTTTAATGTCGTTTTCAGAATTTTAACACAACTGAAGTTCTAACAGTCGTTCAGCAGTGAGGGATCGTGTTCGTGCCGTTACCAATTTCGACACGGAACATACACTCTCATCAAAAGAACTCTTCCACACAGTGAATTTGAACCCGATATGTATGAAGTAAGTCCTCACTTTGATAATCTGGAGAAAATGCGCTAACCAATGGTTAGCTATATTTGTTTAGGTGGGATTTCGTAGAT
>PRKT01000881.1:177186-193708 GCA_003671525.1 Saccostrea glomerata | reverse complement strand
TGCAGTGGGGTTAATTGGTATTATTTTGTAAGCTCACTAATCAATATTTCTCATTTAAATCAAAATATTAAAACTTATCCAGAAGAATCTTTGAAATAAATTGAAAAATGCATAAATAATAATCTTGTGTGTCTTTTTTTTTTAAAGTGATCTACAATTTTTGTAAATGAAAAAGGATTGAACTGGACTTTTTGGAAACAATAGAAAATGCAACTTAAAATCTAGTGAATACAACCAAAGGGTATGAAATTTGACTGATACTTAGTATTAGTGAAACCCAAAAGGTTTACTTCCGTATTCATAGCCAATCAGAATTTAGATTACCAAACATAAAAATTAGTCCAAAAGATTTGATGGAAGCAAAACATGCTATTCCCTGAGAAGGTTTGTAAATGTAAACAAATGATTTGGGGGATAAGGCAGTATAAAAATAAATATATCTATGAAAACATTTATAATGACATAATTACTTGAAACAATGCATAAATGTATAGGACAAAATTCATTCCTGCCAAGCCCCCCCCCCCCCCCCCCCTCCTTCACTTCTTCAGATTTAAATGAGAATATCATTTATTCAAAAGTAACACATGTATGGAATATAATATGTCAGGAATTTTAAATTAGTACACTTATCTGATACTGGTTCCATGAATGTTACAAATATGTTCAGAAATAAAAGTTGTTAAATTAGAAACTTTTGGAGGTATATTTCTGTTGTTCTGACACCCAAATTTTAAAACCTTGAAAATCAGACCTAGAGTATTCATAGTTTTTGTTTGACGAAGAGTTGAAAATGCAACTTCACGTTTTCATGTGTTCATAACATGTGTCTTTCAGTTTGTGGTAAAGAATGAACAAAATTGTTATTTATTGTTAAAGTTTCATTTTCTTCTCCTTTATGTAATATGTAACAGTTTACAAACTAATTATTCATATTTCAACTCCCTATTGTAACAATTCTGAAATGATTTACTTTAGACGCTGTTATGAACGATATACTAAGTTTACGGTGAATAAATTTCCTTCAAGTTCCCTGCTGAACATGCACATCTTTAAATACTGTGTTGTCATCCACATATTCTAATTCTAATGTAACATTTCAAGCTTTTTACTGGTCAATGACAATTTTATTGCAAAAAAATTCTTCATTTATTGTTCATAACCAAGACACTTTAAGGTCAGAGAGGTAGTGATGTTTCCTTTATGCTCATTTAAACTCTTAACCACCTTCTGTTGCATGTTACTTGTAATAACATATATTCCACAATAATTCTGGTAATATATTAAATGCATATTAGCTACTAATTGGAAATAGTATAACCATGCCTGCAGAGGAGATTCTAGAGCAGTAACGTCTATGACCAACAACCATGTATGAATGACTTTGAAGTTATCCTGAGATGTCAATGATACAAAAACACGATACAAATTATTTTCAGTTTTAATATAAATTCATTACATTTCAAAAGATATTATTCTTCCAAATTACAAATCTGAAAAGAAAGAAAATACTAAGTTTATATACACTATTGATCAAACCAATTGAAATTTGGACCCGCTGCCGTCTGAGGCTCTCCACTCAGTGCGAATTGTGGTTCCTCAGGTTGACTTATAATGGCTGGGCCCTCTATGGTCTGGGGCTCTCCACTCAGTGCGACTTGTGGTTCCACAGGTTGACTTATAATGGCTTTGCACTCTATGGTCTAGGGCTTTCCACTCAGTGCGACTTGTGGTTCATATTCTTTTTTGTGATTGCACAAACATCATGTAATTAGAATGTTCCCACAGCTACCTTTAATTTTTCTTTATATATATATTTTTTAATATTTACAATTTTTTTAACTTACAAATAAATAAATAATTTTTGGAGGCTATTCAATAAATGCAAACATGTGTGAAATGAGGAGCAAGTGACTATTTAATAAAAACAATAGCATGAGTTCCACGGTAACGTTTTATTTAAAAGCGAACACTTGCCCCGTTTGACGACCAGTAGGTGAGTGAGAGGATTTTCGTTAACATGAATATCATAACTGTCTTTCTTTCTTTCTTATTAAGCGTAGTTCCATCTTCAATATTGTGTTTTGAAGTAAGCTGTTCATGAAATTTTAAAGTGATAGAAACAAAATTAGTTTCAATCACTATTTAATAACACGATGATATCTCGTCAAGAAAAGTGCATTGAGGCAGAGGGGGAGAGGGGGGGGGCGGAGAAACAATGACGTCATTAATAAAAGGGCGACACGCAGAGTGAGGTCATCACACTTACGATGAAATAGAAAAATGTTTAAAGTATCAAGGTGATTCTTTTCAACACTAACTGTACTTTTTTTGTTTTAAATTCTTTTAAATATTTAGTGTATGAATCTCATGGTATCAGTCCACGAATATATAAAAAACCTCCAATAAACAACATTTTTTATCTTAAAAAAAGTATTTTCAAAAAATCGATTTCAAACATACCTTTTGATTAAAAGATTTGCTTTTAATTAGGAAAAAATAAAGTTGTAATTATGGATGCTATCACATGTAGAACAATAAATTGCATTTTACGTTTGTGAGAGAAATTTAATTAACCTACACAATGAAAATGCATGTTAGCTGGATTTAAAACATTGCTGTGATGTCATTTCTGTGTTCTTGCAGTCTGAAAGTTTACCTGTGGCAGTCCGATATTAGTGAGCAGTCTGATATTAATCGTTATATCAGACTGTCTCAGTACTGATATCCTTCAAAATTGGACTGCTACTGAACAAAAGAAATTAAAAAAAAATTGATAATTTAACAAACAGCAATTTAAATTTATTACATAGAATGACGATTTTGAAACATTGATATTACAGAATTGCAAAATAAAAAAAATTTAAACTTTCAATTACGCCGAATGTACTGTAATAGGAAAAAGAACATGCGGCAGACCAGATAACGCAAATAAAAAAAATAACAAAAAAAAAACACAAAAAACGGGTAAACTTCTAATAAACTTATTAGAATTGGAGAAGTGTTTCAACCCCTTTCTATGGTTTCTTGAAAAGGAGTGGGCACCAGAGAAGCACATAAACTTTCAAAGCCCCAAAATAAATTCATAATTAAACACAAAGTTAAGACACTATAAACAGCAGGATTCAAACAATTTAATTTCTTTTTTCTCATTAAAAGAAAAATGCCTAAGATGCAAAATTAAGGTAACTAGGCCTAGTATATGATAATGAATACTTAATTTGACATATTCGCAACAATATTAGGAAGAAATTTGAAGATTTTCAATGTTTCCCTCAAAACTTCTGGATTATTGATTATGTTTGTTTTTATGCCCCCGTAAACGAAGTTTCGGGGGTATATAGTTTTTGTTGTGTCCGTCTGTCTCTCTCTCTCTCTGTTTGTCCGCAAAAACTTTAACCTTGCCCATAACTTTTGATTTAGTGGAGCTATGGCATTCATATTGCACACGTGTATTTCTTGTGACAAGAGGTATTATTTTGTAAGCTCACTAATCAATATTTCTCATTTAAATCAAAATATTAAAACTTATCCAGTAGAATCTTTGAAATAAATTGAAAAATGCATAAATAATAATCTTTTGTGTCTTTTTTTTTAAAGTGATCTACAATTTTTGTAAATGAAAAAGGATTGAACTGGACTTTTTGGAAACAATAGAAAATGCAACTTAAAATCTAGTGAATACAACCAAAGGGTATGGAATTTGACTGATACTTAGTATTAGTGAAACCCAAAAGGTTTACTTCCGTATTCATAGCCAATCAGAATTTAGATTACCAAACATAAACATTAGTCCAAAAGATTTGATGGAAGCAAAACATGCTATTCCCTGAGAAGGTTTGTAAATGTAAACAAATGATTTTGGGGATAAGGCAGTATAAAAATAAATATATCAATGAAAACATTTATAATGACATTAATGCATAAATGTATAGGACAAAATTCATTCCTGCCAAGCTCCCCCCCCCCCCCCCCCCTCCTTCCCTTCTTAAGATTTTAATGAGAATATCATTTATTCAAAAGTAACACATGTATGGAATATAATATGGCAGGAATTTTAAATTAGTACACTTATCTGATACTGGTTCCATGAATGTTACAAATATGTCCAGAAATAAAAGTTGTTAAATCAGAAACTTTTGGGGGTATATTTCTGTTGTTCTGACATCCAAATTTTAAAACCTTGAAAATCAGACCTAGAGTATTCATAGTTTTTGTTTGACGAAGAGTTGAAAATGCAACTTCACGTTTTCATGTGTTCATAACATGTGTCTTTCAGTTTGTGGTAAAGAATGAACAAAATTGTTATTTATTTATTACGCCGAATGTACTGTAATAGGAAAAAGAACATGCGGCAGACCAGATAATGCAAATAAACAAAAAAAAAAAAAAAAACCACAAAAAACGGGTAAACTTTTAATAAACTTATTAGAATTGGAGAAGTGTTTCAACCCCTTTCTATGGTTTCTTGAAAAGGAGTGGGCACCAGAGAAGCACATAAACTTTCAAAGCCCCCAAAATAAATTCATAATTAAACACAAAGTTAAGACACTATAAACAGCAGCATTCAAACAATTTAATTTCATTTTTCTCATTAAAAGAAAAATGCCTAAGATGCAAAATTAGGGTAACTAGGCCTAGTATATGATAATGAATACTTAATTTGACATATTCGCAACAATATTAGGAAGAAATTTGAAGATTTTCAATGTTTCCCTCAAAACGTCTGGATTATTGATTATGTTTGTTTTTATGCCCCGTAAACGAAGTTTCGGGGGTATATAGTTTTTGTTGTGTCCGTCTGTCTGTCTCTCTGTTTGTCCGCAAAAACTTTAACCTTGCCCATAACTTTTGATTTAGTGGAGCTATGGCATTCATATTGCACACGTGTATTTCTTGTGACAAGATCTTTCTTTGGGTACCACAAAATTTGACCTTTCCACCTTGACCTTGGAGTTTGACCCACTTTTACACAAAAATTTTGAACTTTTACTTTGGCCATATCTTTTAAACAGTAGATACTAGGGATTTATATTTGACATGTGTATTCTTTGTGAGAAGACATTTCATTGAATACCAACAATATTGACGTTTTGACCTTGACCTAGAGATTTCTATACTTATAAAAGAAACTTTAACCTTGGCTGTAACTTTTAAACAGAAAGTTCTAGGGCTTTCATACTTCATATATGTAATTCTTGTGAGAAGTTGCTTCATTGGATACCAAGAACCTTGACCCTTTGACCTTGACCTTGGAGTTTGACTTACTTTAAAAATACAACCTTGACCATACTTTTTGAAGGGTTAATACTAGGGCTTTCATACTTCACATATTTAATCCTTATGACTAGACCTCTCATTTGATACCAAAAACCTTGACCTTTTGACCTTGACCTTGGAGTTAGACCCACTTTTACACAAAAATTGCAAACTTTTACTTTGGTCCTAATTTTTAAACGATGATAGATACTAGGAATTTCATTTTTCTTTTTTTGGCAAGACCCTTCATTTAAAACCAAGAATTTTGACCTTGACCTTGGATATTTCAGTACTTACGAAAAAACTATAACCTTGGTCATAACTTTTGAACAGTAAGGGCTAGGGTTTTCATACTTCAAATATGTAATCCTTGTGAGAAGACCTTTCATTAGATATCAACAACTTTGACCTTGACCATGGAGTTTGACCTTCTTGACAAACTTTAACCCTGACTATAACTTTTGAACAGTTAGGGCCAGCGCTTTCATACTTACGAATCCTTGTGAGAAGACCTTTCATTAGATATCAATAA
This sequence comes from Saccostrea glomerata, assembly GCA_003671525.1. Classification (NCBI taxonomy): domain Eukaryota; kingdom Metazoa; phylum Mollusca; class Bivalvia; order Ostreida; family Ostreidae; genus Saccostrea; species Saccostrea glomerata. The sequence continues at coordinate 187,917 of PRKT01000881.1, read as the reverse complement.
CTTTGACCTTGACCTTGGAGTTTGACCTTCTTTTTACAAACTTTAACCCTGACCATAACTTTTGAACAGTAAGGGCCAGCGCTTTCATACTTACCATATGTAATCTTTGGGTCATGGCCTTTCTTTAAAAACCAACGACCTTGACCCTTTGACCTTGACCCAGAAATTGTCCTTCCTTAAAAAAATGTTAACCTTGGTCATAACCCTTGAACAGGTGGTGCTAGGATTTTTTTTATTTCACATATGTATTCTTCTGAAAAGGCCCTACTTACGGTACCAACATATTTGATCAGCATTAGAGAAAACTTAACCTTCGCTATGTTGCCAGACGGGGGCATCAGTGTTTCACAAACGCATCTTGTTTTGTAATGGAACATCAAAAAAAAAAAATTAAATGGACTAGTGTACCTTTAGTACTTGCTTAATTTTCTGCAGATATTCTTTATATCGACATTTTCCATTCCATATTCATCATTCACTAGATTGTCTATGTGATAATTCGTTGCACTGCTTTAATCTCAGTGTATGTCTTAATGAAGAAAAATTTGTCCCTGCTCTTCTTATCAAATTCTTTCAAGTACCTTCTTCAGTGTAGCTAAATCCTTAAATACTGAATACTTTTCATTTAAGCCTGGATTCTTGAAAGAATTGCTTCAATGGTCATTAACACCTCTGTCTTTTGTTCTAATATCAGACTGTCTCAGGTAAAGCGGTGCATATATGTTTTGTTCAATTGTTCTTTCTTTTAATTTTCTCTGTAAGCTTCAAGTTTTACTTTTCATAATTACAAAGAAGACATGATAGTTTAGATATTTATACCGATACAAGTTGAAAGTTAAGATGGTATATTAAGGACACGTAGTTAGTTGTTTCGAAGATACCAAGAAAAAAATGATCTTGTGAAAACGAGATATCTTATGTAAACGAGATATTATCATGTGAAAACGGCTTATTATCTTGTGAAACGAGATATTATCTTGCGAAAACTGATCCTCCAATCGATGTATACTAAATTCAAATTAATTTTATTTCTCTATTCGTCTTGTGGAGAAAATATTTTATTTGACTCTGTTTAAAAATTATGAAATAGAATATAACCATTTTATCCTATTCAAAACTCGATTCAATGATAGTGATGATTTAAAGAACAATTTCAATAAAAGATATCCGCTTAGTTTGACTGGAAAATGACCGAAACACTTAACTAACATCATAATTCATAACTGTATGTACTTGTCAATGCCCCAATTTATCTTACCTTAACTACTGACTAGACGTGATGGAAGTTGGTGTTTTACGACAAACCTGAAAGTTATCATGACTTGACGAGATAGTTATCTGACCTGATGCCCTCTTATGTTGATATAAAATCATTTGGGTGGCATAAATATGCCACCATGCTATTAGTTAAGAAATAAACAACAATGTTAAAAACTTCTCTTGAAAATGAACTATAGTTGGTCACGTGATCAAATCCTGTGAAGCCCGAAGGGCTTCAAAGTAGATGTGATCACATACCAACTAAAAGATCATTTTCCATTGAACTTTTTAACATTGTTGTTTATTACTTATATTTACATTTTAAAATGTATTTTATTACACAAACGGGCTAACGTATCGCTATGTAGTGACGCCCAATAACCTAGAAGTTGGTCAAAATATAACATCGCTCTGTGATGTGGTCGCGCTATGACCTCTGATCATAACTCTTAAATTAAATTCAAACTAAACTGAACATATTTTCTCTTCAATGGGTTCATCTCAGAAAGATATTTGCAAATGTAAATATAAATTAGTAAACAAATTTGTTTCTTGTTTCAACGTGATTGCTATTGTTTGAAGAATGGTTTTCGAAACAAACATCTGAATCGCAACATAACTGTTAATTAGTTTCAAACAGTTCTGGCATCTGACATTTTCAGTCTTCCTTTGTTTTTTAATTTTCTTGTTTTTAAATGCTGAAAAGTCTTGTGTTGCTACTGTGCATTTTTTCGACACCCGAATTCAGATATGTTATGTTTTAGATATTAATGAATGCTTTTGATCATGAAAAGAAGTTGTAGGTGGTGATAAAACTCTTATCCTTGAGATAATTTCTGTAAATAAGGGAAAAGTCATTTGTTTTTTTTAGTATTTGAGGATTTGAATGAATAATCCAAAATTGATTTTAGCACGTATTTTTCAACATGAAAATGGACTTACAGGGTTTAATATTAAAGATGCATTGAGATTTTTTTAACTGCCGCTGTCATTGAGATTTTTTTAACTGCCGCTGTACGCATACCTTCAAGACTTGATGGTTTTAAGGTGATGAATGTAGATACTTACGTTTGAAAAAATTACATTTTTGTTGTTTGAAAGGAAGGAAAATGAATAAACCCAGAGGAAATATCAACTTCAAATGGATCTCCTTAAGTGAACTTTGCATAACTACACTACAATATCAGCTGAATTGGCTAATTAGAAAGTCAAATAGAAAAAAAAAACCTCGATAGTGTAAAAGGCATTGAATTTTATCTTAAAACGCAGAGTCACAACCCGTTAGACAAAAAACATCCGCACTGATCTACATATAGGTTTTCTAAAATATAATAAGGTCAAGAGCTGACTTGCGTCAATTATTGTTTATGTTTTTTAACCAATAAGTGTAGGCCGTTTTCTTAAGTTCAACAGCCAGACTTCTTCTTGCAGTACTTCTGAATATTCATCAGTTTTGCAGAGCTGCTAAGGAAACACATGAATGATATGTTAACTTCTTAGACATGCGAAAAGTGATTTCCAGTTGCCAAAATGAGTAATATCTGTATGTCTAATAATTGACTATTCGTATTGTTCATCATAACCCATTGCAAAGCAAAAATTTTATTCCAGCGAGGTTGTGGTGGAAAAGTTTAAAAGTATGTCAAAGCACGTGTGTAAATCTGGCCATAAAAAATAAGTACTCCAGACGTTAAGTTCAAATATGAAATAAAAAAAAAAGCACATAAATAAAATCTAAGCAACTCTGAACTGTCACTTCCTAGGTGTAAATCATCAGTGTATTGTTTTAGAGGATGAAAGCATTGGTGATAACCTTATAACAAAAAAGGAACACAAAAAATGAAGGGAAAAAAACCGGCAAGGAAACGGTTTTTGTAAAACAGAAACTATAATGATGAAAAACACCAGAGCAATGTGGCACACAAGGTGATATTGTAAGGTAAAGATCCTACAATTCACCTGTTTGGGTTACCTGTGGAATGCGTTAAAGGGCCGGCGTGCGGACGACATGGAACGGCATTTTTCTCGTCACCTGTGGAGAAAATTTCTTCAATTTCCCCCAATTCTGATATAATGCTCCCCCATACGTTTACATTTGCGAGGGAAAAGGTGAAAATGATTTCTTTGTTGAACTTTAAAAAAGCGGATAAGTTTAAAAGTATAGTTTCATGAGCTTATAAAAATGTTATATATGCTTTTAATTGACAGTACAAATTCAATCATAAAAAATTCAAAAGACAGAAGTTTTATTTATTCAGAGAATTTCAGAAAAAATAGGTCAAAAATCAAGGTTAAGTGGACCGTGATGCTTGTATTTTTATTAATAATTGTCTAATAATTTAATTTTTGTTGTAACACGTCATTTGATTAATAATTGTTACAGTATCCATTTTGTATAACATAACTTGCCTACGTCACAATGAGTTACGTCAAAAATGTATTACTCCGCTTGACCTTATAGTGACATCATAAGTGATTGATTTGTTCAACAAATTCAAATTACACAGTTGAGTTTTGAAAAAATGCAAATCTCTTACAGATTTAAGACTTCAGTACCTTACTATTTTTCATAAATCAGTTACATATGTAAATATAAATAATAAGGTACCATTTGTTGATCAGTTTTATTGGGATGTAAAAAAGGTTGGCACATGATCAGATCTTTCAAAAGGCTTTATGGGATTTGATCAACCCGGTTTACATCCCAATACAACTCTAAAAAATGATACCTTATTTCTTGAATAAAATATAAATACAAGAAATAAAATATCATTTTTGAGAGTTTCATTGGGTTATGACATGAAATAGGTATATGATCAAATCTACTATAAAGCCCTTCAGATGTGACCGACTTCATGTCATATCTCAATGAAACTCTAAAATATGATATCTTATTTCTTAGATAAACTTCGAATTGTTTGACTTTAAATTATCTATAAAAAAACTGACTTCATATAATTTACATTTGGAATAAAAAATATGAAAACCATATCATAGTACAAACATGCTTACTTATGGATGATAATTGTCCTTCTTCAAGTAGAGCTTTGCTGGTAGATTCATTAGCTAGATGTTCAATCACTGGCCCCACTTCGCTACATCTTCTTCGTATCAAGCCCTCACTGATATTATACAATTATGGACTTCAGTGTAGGTCGATATGTGGTTATAAGGACTCATGGCAATTGATATTGACCGAAGACACAGAAAGTGATAGCGACCGAGCCTGCGAGGTCGCTATCATTTTCTGTGTCTGATATTTAAAATGTTTTTAAATGTTTAAGGGAATAAATTAATGAGACTTCGAGTGAAAAGAGAGATTAATATTTGACAGTGGTCACAGTACCCAGTTACATCCCCCTTCCTACACAGAAAAAAAAACAATGGTGAATGCCTTGAATTTAACTGAACTTAATACTTGTGATCTGAATTGATGTTGTAAATTATATATCAAAACGTGTAAATCAAAACAGTAAAGTCATACATACCAGTTGCAACTTTGGTGTTGATATCAAATATTTTTTGTCCTTGGGATGAAGCATGTGTTTTCCCCATGGCAGCTCTCACAAACTTGAGACAGCTGGAACACCTGACAACCAGGTGTCCACAAATACCTGCCGGCAAAACCCAATAGCATCTTTAAAGTGCAGTGTAGTTCCCCCGCAGTCAAAACACACCATGTTATCAAATAGTGTCTGGAGATCTACCACATGTCGAGTTGCATTTAATTCTTTCAATTTTCCAGAGAAATGTAAATCATTAATTTCATCAAAGAACCAGTTGACTGTGTATATGAATGATCAAGTAACAGTTTGCTGCCAGCAGCTTGTATATCAGTGGTATCAAATGAAGGCAAATTCGTATCAAAAACAAAAGGTGTAACGGCTTCTCGGGACTGATCACATTCTTCACCTGTTCTGTGTATATTTTCTAGTTGTTTTCTATAACGGCTAATTTGTGTCTCTTTTAAAAATCTACCTTTCTTCGATCTATTCACCATCTTCGACTGGAAGCGCGGCAACTGTCAAATCGTCTGGTATCGATTGTACACATTACCGTAAATTGGGTTGAAGTCGTAAAATTATTTTATAACGTACGGGCCTTTTTAAAACTACTAAGAAAACTATTTTCGTTTTAAAAAATAATACACATTAATGAAACATTTCTCGATTTGTGTCAAATTCATTTATTTCTTCATAATTGTAAGTCAATATTATACGCCTACCGGAAATCGCTCGAGTTGCGCAGAGGTAAAATATGTGAACTAGATTGGGCCTCGTTAAATACAATTTTCTCTTGCAGCTAATTCTGAGTTGCAAAATTTGCATAATGTAAGTTTCTTACAAAGTTCGATAATCAAATTATGCCCCTTTGAACAACGTAGACAAAACGATTATGCAAATGTTCAGGCAAAACTAAAGAATGACAGGCTTGTGTACTATTTAAGACTAGAGACTCACTCACTTATTAGTAATGTTATGTTTGGTCTTACATGTATTGTGAGTTGATCTCACTTAACAAGTACTGCTATCTGGCTAGGCAGTACAGAAATAAAAGCACCTTTGATTGTACTACAAGGCAATTGGGCGCTTTGTGTGATTGAGTTTCAACCTGTTCACTCATCTGTCAAACAGGAAAAGTCGTATTTCTTTTAATGTTAAATTTAAGAAAAATAAACCACGTATGTTTTAAGTAGACACTACGTTAAGCAGTCACAATGAGATGCATTGCAGTGCAATAATATCTTCATTTTAGAGCATCAATTTGGTTTCCTAAACTTTTTAAAAAAAGAAAAATAAATTTTAAAAAGAGTTTGTTTCAACCTTATTGGACTTATTACAACTTTGATTGGCATTACAATTTGTACATTGCAATATAAGTGTAGGTAAATTCCTACCAAGATAAGAGACATTTATATGCGTGCAAATAAAAATTAAATGATTCAATGGTCACAGAGGAGTTTATTTCTTCAGTTTATTTTTCAATTACCCAAACTAGTCGCTCGATAAAAAATTATTAATACACAGTTTTATCGATAAAGTCCTCCGACATATACACATAAGTGCTGGAGACTGTTAATTGAGATTTGTATGAAAGAGAACAGTCACATATTTTAGAATTACATCAATTCAAATAAAAAGTATTTCATCTAGATTGTTTAAAAAAGATATTCGAAGCACTAATTCAAAAGAAAATTTAAGGAATTATTTTTGTGCATTCCCAAACTAGTCGTTCGATAAAAATTATCAATACTAAGCTTTATCGAAGGAGTCCTTCGACATACACGTATGTGCTGGAGTGTTAATTGAGATTTGTATGAAAGGGAAGAGTCAAATAATAATAGTTTTAAAAGATCTCTTTTTTTAAATTGCATATGAGATACACTAATTAATATACACTGCAAACTGATAATTACCACCTTTTGAATAGGTAGAATGTCATCAAACCACACAATCACTCTGGGTTATATAACAATTAAAACAATGCATTGTTTGGAGAAATGCTCCAAATTACCATTCACTTTCTCCTGACTGTGTTTATAAAACATTAATTGAGCTGGCCTGGCTTGTACTGACCATGAAAAATCCATTGTACCAAAGAAAATAGAAGACGAGCAGGCATTATATGCTAAGCAGATCAAAAATGTACATCCTATCTACTTTTTCGAAAAGTTTGTCAATCCTTTTTTTTCTTCATAAGGTACCAATAAATGTAGCCTATATTCTTTAGTATTAGATATTTTAGGCAGAAATTAAAGTGCCCCAAATGTTAAATTGCTTCATGACATCAATAATTACACAAAAAGTGGATATTGTACATATGTTATAAAACTGACAATTTTTAAAAGTTTGAACTTTCTGTGAATATAAGTTAGTGACAGTGTAATATATACAAAAACGTGAAATCAAGTTTGAATATTATCATTTATCATGTTCAGTTTTGAAGGGATGGATACAGGCCTAAGAAGAAAAATCGCAAAGTTTTGTATAAATTTTTATTTTTCAAAACCTCCAAAAGTAATGGTAATGGTAATGCATTACTTTACTAAAGTAATGGTAATGTAATGCATTACTTTAAGAAAATAGAGTAATGGTAATGGTACTGTAATTTAATGCCCAAATTGTTGAAGTAATGGTAATTTAATGCATTACTTTACAATGTAATTCGCCCCAAGCCTGCTATGTAACAACCCCTTCCCCCTTGATACCACTTACCAAGGGGGCATGTAATTAATCAATTTGCTAGATGCACCTTTCTTCTTCATAAATTTATATACTTGGATCATAATACCCAGGAGCAAAGGAAAAGATTTTCAAAGAATTAATGTATTTTTACTTTATTATCAAAAGAGCCCCCTACATCTAATGGTTGAACCCTTGACACAGGGGCCATGAGATTCACCAATATGGTTGAGGCACTCTTGGTCATTATAAATATATACTAAGTTAGTTTAGTTACTACCCAGGAGCAGAGAAGAAGATTTTCAAATGTATTTTCCCTATATAATCAATAGAGCCCCCCCAACACCAAAACCCCTGACCCTTGGGCCATAAAATTCACAATTTTGGAAGAGGCACTCTTTCCCATTATAACTACGATGTATCTACTTAATTAGTTAAATACACAGGAGCAGAGAAGATGATTTTCAAATAATTAATGCATTTTCACTATATAATTAATAGAGCCCCGCCCTAACACCAAAATCCCTATCCCTTGGGTCATAAAATTCACAATTTTGGAAGATACACTCTTGCTCATCATAATTATGTACTTATTTGATACCCAGGAACAGAAAAGAAGATTTTAAAGGTTTACTGTATAATCACTACATGTATATAATAAATAGAGCCCCTTCCTAACACCGAAACCCCTGACCCTTGGGCCATAAAATTCACAGATTTAAAAAGGGAATCTTGCTCATCATAACTTTGTACCTAGTTAGTTTATTTAATACCCAGAAGCAGAGAAGAAGAAATACTGCATTTTCATTATAATTATAACCTATATAGCACCGCTCTAGCACTAGAACCCCTAACCCTGGGGTCATGAGTTTCATAATTTAGGTAGACGATTCAATGCTCATTACATTTATGCCAACAGTTTGACTGCTTGAATTCCTGGAGTAGAAAAGAAAGTTTTAAAGATTTCATTAATTTTATTTTGAGTGGTTTTGGTCCCACCCCTCAGGCACCGGGGGAGGGGGGGGGGACGAAGATCATAAAATTCACAATCTTTAATCCCCTTCACCCATAGATGCTGTATACCAAATTTGGTTGAAATAAGTTCTGTGTTTTCTGAGAAGAAGCTGAAAATGTTCAAATGTTAACACACGACGGACGACGACGGACGAAAACAGATATCAGAGCGACTCAGGTGACCTAGAAAAAATAGATATCTCATACGCTTAGTTATTCGTTGAATAATAAAGCGGTATATGCTTATCCCGCACAGATATTTTGATTGGCTAGAAATCTGCCTTTAAATTTACATCGAAAATATGTGGTAGTGTTTTTATTGAAAATGGAAATAATCTAATTTCATTTATTTAAAGCAATATTTAAAAATTGGAATTTAATTTATTAATCCACTCATTTTTTTATTTTCGTTTTTGTCCGAGATAAGTACATACCGTTTTATGGTTTAGTTCGACTTTTCCACTCGGCGAGCAGGGTTTTGACGTAAAACAATGACATACAGTTGTACATGCCGCATATGGTTTTGTAGATAAATAACCGTAAAAGACAATGGTAATAACATTTTGACATGGCATTTCCTCTGAAATTTTAAATAATGCGTTTCTGAGGAGGGGAGTACGGAGTGTAATTTGGAGTTAGATACCTTTACGTGTTATTATTTATACTATAGGTTAAAAATTTATTTCCGAAACAAGTGCCTGTGTTTTAACTGTATAAAAAGGCTATTCATATGACGTTGTGGTAACGTTTTTGACATCATACTATTACAACGTCATAGTACGGCTTACAAAACATAATAATTTAATTTTGTTTGTCTCTTATTGGTTGATTTCCAAAAAGGAACGCAAAATATTTCTCAATAACGTGGTTTGGTATGGGGACACACCACTTTGACAACCAGCTGAATCATCTGTATCCATACAGTCCCCTCATTTCCAGTCCTTGGGATTCATTCAAAATTCCAAATTTAATAAATGTACCTTTAAATTCAAACAGTATCTCGATCTTACCTCGTGTAAGCAAACATCATGGCTGCTAGATCTGTGTTTCAAGTTTTTACATCATTTACAACATTTTGTTTCATATCACTTCCGTTACTAGGGATGTATTATTGAGCGGCAAATTTGAACTCATAAAAAGCACAATTTTACACCCACAGTTGTTTAAGGTCAAGATCTAGTAAATGACTTAAGGGGGCCGACTATAGTTTTATTGTGTGAAAACTACAATAGCAAAACCCCTCATTTTTATACTATATATAACTTACATTAACTTCAGTGTACATGCAAAGTTTCGGGGAAATCTACCGTCCAGGTATTTTTGAGGGACCGTCTCAAAATACAGGTACATTTACTATAGGATTATATAGGAAAATGCCAGTTTTTAGCACTTTAAAGCAAAATATTCAAATACTACAATAGACACTTTGTTCAAACTATAATATTTGATGAGTAATACTATATTATACAATATATGTAAGAAAGACAAAATTCTACCGTCTTGTTAACAGAGGGGGCATCTCAAAATGCAAAAAAATTAGCAACTTTTACTATTTTTATAGAGTACTACAAAATATGTCGTGAACAATGGATTCACAAGAAAACATAATAAAAATATTTGAGATATTCTAAAATTTCTAAGTTATAAATTTCAAGAGCGTATGTTTATTACTTTTTCTGTAATAATATTTTTATTACCCTTTTCTTTAGAGCTACAGATTAACATAACGTCAAAAAGACACTGCAACGACGTCAACCTACCTATCAATTGCAAAATCGGTTAAATAATCAGTTATATCAAAATGTAATTACAATTTCATACCTATAATTTCTTAACTTTGTTTTAATTTTAATAATTAAGCGGAAAAAGTTGCACTAAAACAGTAAATACACTTCATTTTACTATGATGCGCGAAATATTGCGCAATGGAAACTAAAGTCGGCCCCCTTAAGACTAATTTCTTGGTGCTAGATCCATTATGACGTCATAATCAATTTTAACTTTCTTTTTCCCGTACTTTACGGCTTTAGCAGAATTATGTAGAAAATGGTATTTTCATGACATTCAATTTGAAACATATGAAAAGTAAACCGGATACCTATATTAAATTTGATATTACTTTAAAGAAAACAGGCACGTAGCATCGTTTTTGAAAGTGGGGGGGCCAACCTGAAAAAAAATTTCTTACTTACCTGAAATACTTGACAAGCAAAAAAAAAAAAAAAAAAAAAAAAAAAAAAAAAAAAAAAAAAAAAAAAAAAAAAAAAAAAAAAAA
>PRKT01000881.1:165774-176771 GCA_003671525.1 Saccostrea glomerata | reverse complement strand
AGTCGAAAATCCTATTTCGTGGGGGGGTAGTGGCTAACTTTTTTCAAGACCAAATTTCTTCCAATTCAGGGTTTCTTTCGGGTTAATTTTCTTTATAACACTCTACTGTGCTGGAATGTGGGGGGGCCAACCTTCCTTTCAGTAAACATTTTCTATAGTAGAGGTAATGTTGGGAGAAAAAGTGGGGGTGGCCAGGCCCCCCCTGGCCCCCCCTGATACTACGTGCCTGTGGCAATGAACAAACAAATTACCGTTTTCTGAGAGACTGTAGGCAATATGGATACATTTCCTTTGTCGAATATAATAAAAACTCCCATATTCATGACTGGTTTTCTTAATTTTGCATTGAAAATCACAGTTTAAAATACACTTTTTCATCTTGTTTATCTACAAATCATGCCCCCGAAACACCTTATTTGACCAAGCTAAAGTTGTAAAGCATAAATAAAGTAATTTATTTCTCAAATTTGTTAAATTTTTAGGCACGTTTAATTTACTTGATCTTGACCTTAAGTATTTAAAAATTATATTATAAGGAATGACTCTAATTCTTGGCCAAATTATTCGAGTCATTCCTTAAATATAAGTGTGCATAGAATTTACATTATACAAAGAATAATTAAACTCATACTGTCAAGAAATCCACAACATTCTGGGGCCGTTTACATAAATCTAAATAAGAACTGTACGGTTCATTCGGGTTATTATTTTAGAAGTTTTGCACTCCTTAAATTTCATGTGTAAAATTAAAAAAAATGTAATTTTCGGCACAGTTTTTCACAATAACAATTTTTTTTCTAATATACTTTTACATTAGAAGTGAAGAAAATTACTGTCAATCATTTCTAAAATTATTAACAAAATCTCGGAGGTTATAATTATGATATATTGGATGATAAAATAAACATGTACAAAACAAACAACTTCAAATGATGTTAAAAAACAACAGCAACTTCGAATGTGGTAAAAAATTAAAATTATTCAAATTTAATGAAATTCATCTCTGAATGAATTTTAATAGTTTGTTGAATGTTTAAAAAGCAATAGAATAAATCTTCTTTTAAAGCCATAATGCCTGACATTGTAAACTGAGAAAAACGACAAATCATAAACCGTTCAGCGATAAAGAGGCACCCAGAAACGTGTTAAAAGCAGACAAACAAACATTCAACTTCTTTGCTCACTGTTTCAATATCAGAATAATCGTTTTGAAAGTCTTCAAAATTTCTATTTGCAAAATAACACAAATACCTTTTCATAAACAAATGACATTTAAATTCTATGTTTAAATTAAGCAATATAAAAGTGTCATTGAGGCGTCAAGGCCCCGGCCAAAGTGAAATGTATTAAAACAAACACATTTGGGGAATTGACATTTTTGTTCAATGTAAACATCGGAAAAATAAACAACTTAATGAAAAATCAAATGTAAAATTATTCTTATTTGATGAAAATATATCTTTTAAACGAGATTTTGTGTACAAAGATGCCACGAGTTTAATTAATCAACGTCATAATTTTATCTCAAAGTGACGGGGTTGTATAAAAGGATTGCGGGAAGCTCAAGACCTTACAATGAAAAAGTCTTACCGAACTTGCTGTTCTAGAATTTTCCAAAGAGGTATGACACTAAATTTTTACAATATAACAAATACAGTAGATTGATGATATTTGCGTTTTTTAGGGAGTGACTTCTCTGTCTGACTCTACGTCAGTTTTCAGATTTGCTTTGTGGACTCTCAAAGTACGAGCCATTTTTTGTCAGCAGGTTAGCCTTGGTGAATTACTGATTAACGTTAGTAAGTAAAACAACTTCGATTAGGTTTTTGGTAGAGATTGCTTTTAATATTAATTTTTAGTTTATTGATTGAATTAAGTCAAACTTGATTTTAATTTGTCGATTTAAAGGCTAGCATTTTTCAGCCATAGTGAGTATCAAATTTTTAACTACCATCAATTTTAGTGTACACTTCAGGAAATTAAAGTATTTTTAGCATAAATCTTAGCTTGATGTTTATTTCTTTAAATAAGGAATGAATTAAATACATGAAGCAACCAAATTTATACTGTATAACCTGATGTTGAGACAGTATACCGCTCCAACCCCGAATATAGCAGTATAATTTAGGTTGCTATTTAATTCATTCCTTATAATTTCATTTACAACCAGTTTATCTTTAAGTTTAGAAAAAAGAAAATTTCTCCCTTAAAATTTGCTTCACATTGTTCATATTTTAAACTAAACATCAAGCGGTTGATGCGTTTTTGACGTCAGTCATTGTGATTTGTGTATCTGTACATACTGAATCATCGGGAGGGCAATCCGGATCGTATATCATAGTACGTAGGTTACTTTGTATTCTGGAAAAAACCGGATTCTGTGATTTAGTTTTGACGTGGTAATAAAGATGGCACGTGTCAATCGCAACTTCTCGGGCCTTTCCGGCTAGCGGAAAAAACGACCTCGAATGTATATTGTAGACGCCATTACAACCCTCCCTTTTCACGATCTTTGAAATAAATGCATGTAGACCTTTTATCTGTGGCATATGGAGTTTAACTTTATTCAATGTAATGATATTACCTAAAATATGCTATATAAGATACTTCTAATTCCATCTATCCAATACATTCGAGGTTGTTTTTCCGACCTCTGACGGAAAGACCCGAGAAGATGCGATTGGGCACGTGTTTTAAGCTGTCCTTCATTTTTTGTAATTTTATGTAGATTGTCGTTGTAATTACGGACGACAGTGATATAACGCAGGCAACCCAGGTTTTACAATTAAGATTGTTTATCCAATCAAATTACACACAAAATAAGTAAGCGGACATAGTTATAAATTTTTTAAAAAGTCTGAAAATTATTGATGAACATTTTTCAAAATATGTATAATTTTTATAACAGGAAGAAATGCAGAAACTTCAACCCGCTATCATATTAACATGCTTGGCTTTCATCAACTTTCCTCGAGGTACGTAATACATTTGAAATATCTAAAAACTATATTTCAACTAATGATATTTGTGACCATCCTTTTATTTAGAAGAATTTTTTAAAAATTATTTTCGCAATTAAGGATGCTACGCTACCAAATGTTCGATGGCCGAAAGATTGAAGTGTTATAATGAGTATACCCAGGTTAAATTGCATCGATTCCATAACGATGCGTATATCTGCAGGTAAGTCGTGTCTCACACTTCATACTTGGATTTTTTAGGCAAGAGTCAAAAATGCGATTTTCCCTCAGGAAACTGTTTTAATTTATACAATTTTTCGAATGGACAGTCATTCACGTCTATTCAGTAGTTAAGGTAAGATAAATTGGGGCATTGACAAGTACATACAGTTATGAATTATGATGTTAGTTAGGTGTTTCGGTCATTTTCCAGTCAAACTAAGCGGATATCTTTTATTGAAATTGTTCTTTAAATCATCACTATCATTTAATCGAGTTTTGAATAGGATAAAATGGTTATATTCTATTTCATAATTTTTAAACAGAGTCAAATAAAATATTTTCTCCACAAGACGAATAGAGAAATAAAATTAATTTGAATTTAGTATACATCGTTTGGAGGATCAGTTTTCGCAAGATAATATCTCGTTTCACAAGATAATAAGCCGTTTTCACATGATAATATCTCGTTTACATAAGATATCTCGTTTTCACAAGATCATTTTTTTCTTGTTATCTTCGAAACAATTAACTACGTGTCCTTAATATACCATTTTAACTTTCAACTTGTATCGGTATAAATATCTAAATTATCATGTCTTCTTTGTAATTATGAAAAGTAAAACTTGAAGCTTACAGAGAAAATTAAAAGAAAGAACAATTGAACAAAACATATATGCACCGAGTATTCTTGGGTTTAATAGAATATTACGGTTTTTTTTCTGTTAACTAGTGCTGCAAGAGAATACGGGATATGCCTAAACAATATACTTGACGACTGCAAAGCAAATCCCCATGTTGTAGACGTTGGCCTCGTTATCAGTCAGGCCACGCATACTCAAAAGGAAATGAAAAAAATCCGAGAAGCGCATAAATGCGGTATGTAGTTAGAGAAACTAATACATGTATCTCTCTACTGTAAACATTTGTTCTGGATTTTGTTTTCTTATCAGGCCAAGAATGTAAGAACAGGTTAAGGTCAAAATCTTGATTTTTACTGTGGCATGTTTTATTTCAAGTACCTACCCTAGAAAACTTTTCATTTTGTTTTGTAAAAGAAAAATGAAGAACACATTGTGTGGTTTTAAAAAAAATTGTCTTAAATTCTACTTGTTTCAAATTTTCAATGAAGTAAATTTATAGTCTTTGGGTTTTATAAAGCTGGTGGCTGTTTTTGAGAGTATATATTTTTTCTACATGTAGATGCTGATTTATAAATAATTTCATTATTTTTGTTTTCCAGGTGCCTGTGAGAAGAAACACAGCCTGATCGCTATTACTCTAGGGCTGCTTTATTACTTCCTTACTCAGAAGTCCTAATATTTAAACACCAACTCTTGAGCAAATGTTTATAAAAATCTTTTTGATCTTTTTCCTCGCTACAGAAAAGGTACACATTTTCAAATTGTGTAACTCTTAACATTTAGCTAAAATGCTTTTTTTTTTTTTTAATGGGGGGGGGGTGCAGAAAACTTGCTTGATCAATATGTTTGTTGTTACATGTACTTGAATAAATTAACCAACAAAAATAACGTGTTGTTCTAACTGCTGTCATGAAATATCAGGATAAAACCTGGGAGACCACAGAAAATACAAGCCTTACTAAAACAAACCGTGTTTCTTAATTTAAACTGAAGTAATTGAATAAAATATTAAAACTGAAATAAAAATATTTATTGGTTATTAATGTTTTTTTTTTTTTGTTAACGCAAAAATGTGGATATCGGTCAATTGCTAGTAACTACTTAGTATCTTTCACTTCCTAATTCAAGGCACATTATTTAAGTAATCTGTATATTTTATCCATCTCCCAACCCTTTATGGTCTTCTCTACAAGTGATAAACTCGCTTGATTGAAATTGAATTGCAGAAAATTCACTTCAAGCAAGTTTATTGCCTGTAGAGACAACAACAAATGGTTGGGAGGTGGATAAAATATACATACTGGCTAGAGAAGTGTCTAGAATTAGGATGTGAAAGGTAGTTGATTGACCAATGCTAGAAAGTGGAGAATTTCTCCTCAAAAGTGCGCAAAAAATATTGCGCCGTTAATTCAACCTTTTTTCCGCCGAAACATGGCTGAAAAATTGCCGACTAGGCATTAAACTGTATACAATCAATCAACTGCACCTTTTTGCATTACGTGAAAAAAAAACTTTAGTCCTCCGGGGAATAATAATTGACTTGTCTGTTTTCTCCAATATTAATAACTTCAGTATTTTTCCACAAATTGTTTTCTGAATTAAGTTTTATCGTTTTTTTTAAAGAATATTTTTACCATTTTGCAGAGGGTTCAGCAATGAAGGATTATTTGAACAATCTGGACAGATTGGTGATATACGTAGACAATAAGTCAAAAGCAGTTGACGCCTCAAGTGTTTCTGGAAATATGTGTGGTTATGTTTCCAAAATAAATGGTGCTTTACATTCACAAAAAATCCATGTACAATGTGTGAGACCTCAGAGAGGCCGCTATGTTCTTGTGGAAGCGTGGGGAAGCCACAATAGTTGGAGCAGACTATTTAGCGCTGTTTTGTGTGAAGTTCTTGTGTATGCGTGATATTTATGTTTATCATCTTTTTACTGTTACATATTTATCACATTCCTCATATCTGATGTATAAGAGGAAACAAAACAAAACGGGTAAAAGTGCCAGGCAGTGTTAATCTTTTCGCCGCATTTTCGTATTTCGTGCATATTACGTATGAATTGTGTGATGTCATCAAACGCTGCCAAGGATTCTTTATTCACATCCCACGTCGGATTATGATATTCTATAAATAGATATCTAGATCGACAAATTATTGACCAGAATAGTTTGCTGTGATGTGTTTTCAAATTGAAGACGACGACTTCAATAATTTGTCGTGAAATCCGTATTTAGTATTGTGTAAAAACCAGGAACGCTACACAAGACAATAATATGTCATGCAGACATACACTGAAGAGAAACTGAAAGAAAGGACTTTCATAAATCACGTGGTACTATCACGTGACGCCAGAAAACGCAATGTGATATACGTTTTTCTGTATAGGACTTCGTTCAAGAATGGCCAGTCATGACGTATTAGGTGTACGCAAAAATCGGACTGGACTTGGAACTCCGATTATCTTATTACCCTATGTATGTGTTGTGTTTGTGTTTCGTTGTCCCATACACATAAAGTACATGGGGCATGAATATTGTTAAACATGTCATATATCTACATAATTAATAAACAGTCAATGGAATCAACGCATGAACCTATCGTGGAGACAAGAGTGTAATATTAAATTATAACTTTGTAATGATTATGCAATTTATAATTTGTTAACAATATAGGAAAAAGTATGTGTGAAGTACATGTAAAGTATTTATCATTTATCAAATTTTTAATTTCATAGAGCATTATTTCATTGAAGACGTTAGTATTTACTCTCCATGGAAATTATGTGAAATTTGATAATCATCCTTATCAAAGACTCTACCACAATATACCTGTAATAAATATGTACGGTATTTCTTCATAGAACTGAAAATGGGGAGTCCGAGATATTATGTTTTCAATGTATGTTCAGGGTATTGCTCGGCATAATATCCACCAAAGAGTAATTTTCAAGGTTTGAGTTGAAAATTTTTTTGAGAATTCTTAAAGGTTTATGGCGGTGGGGCCAGGTCTCTTCTTGCTTTTATTCCGATATTTTCAATATTTCAATATTTTCTCTACGTTGCTGTTGATTGTTTTTAATTTTTTTGGTTAGAGAAGGGAGGGGATATTTTGGAAGCATTTGTTGGAGTAAGAGTTGCAAATACCTCCACGACTTCAACCTTGATTGTGACCTTTGGGTCAATGGGGCCAAAGGACATGGTCATTTATCAAGGTCAAAGGTCAAGGTCATCCACAAAAAGAAAGAAAAGAGAGATAAACTTGAGATTAACACGAAGCATAATTTAGATAAAGGTAATGAATATTTCTTTATTACTTTTTGAGTAAGGGTCAAAGGTCTCATTTTAAGGACAAGAAATCACGTGACCTGAAAACAAGAAAATTTTAAAAGAAGAAATTTGAGGTTACTCTTGACATTTGCAGTCTGGATAACATGTCCCCAAATCGTTTCAAATACTCTTTTTATAAAAGATATTTATGGGATAGTAAGATACTCAATTTAGGCAGTTTTCCTCTCATAACCGGAAGTCGTCGTTTTTCTTTCCAGTAGGACTGACATATTTCGAAACTACAAGTAAGATGCTATAAGGTAATACTAAGAAAGATTCCATAAACAAAAGTTAAAAAGTTTGATTTATTTGATCACTTACTGTGCAACCAGAAGTGACGACGGACGATCTTAAACTCAAAGGATTTGTTTACTCATCAAGGTCTACAATCCCTATTAGATTGGTGTCTTAATCTCTTACCGTTTACGAGATCTAGCTATGATAACTTCTGATTTTGAGGACAGGAAGTCACAGGACCGGAAGTGATTTTTTATTGAGGTATTAGACTTTACTGTAGACATTTGCAGTCTGAATAAAATATCCAAAAATCATTACAAAAACTTTGATTATAAGAAATATTTATGGGAAAGAAAATACTCAAATTATGTTGTTTTTCTCTTTTAACCGGAAGTTGTCAATTTTTGTTTCCGGTGGGACTGATGCATTTCGAAACTACAAATAAGATGCTATAATTTGATGCAAATAAAGTTTTAAAAAAGAAAAGTTGAATTTTTCGATTTCTTTTATCACTTCCTGTGACGACCGGAAGTGACGGCGGACAATCTTATTTAACTAGTTTTGGCTACTCATGACGATATACAACTTTTATAAGTTTGGTGTCTAAATCTCTTACCGTTTACGAGATGTTGCTATGATAACTTCTCATTTTGAGGACAGGAAGTCACGCGACCGGAAGTGAATTTTACAAAGATATTTGACGTTACTGTAGACAATTGCAGTCTGAATAACATCTCCGAAAATCATTACAAATACTTTATCTATAAAAAATATTTATGGGAAAGAAAAATAGTCAAATTATGTAGTTTTTCTCTTATAACCGGAAGTTGTCGTTTTTGTTTCCGGTGGGACTGATATATTTCGAAATTACAAATAATATGCTATAATGTGATGCTAAAAGAGTTTCATAAAAGAAAAGTTTAAATTTTCGATTTTTTTATATCACTTCCTGTGACGACCGGAAGTGACGGCGGACGATCTTTACCCAAATGGACATGCCTACTTATTAAGATCTATTACTCATATAAGTTTGGTATCTTAATCTCTTACCGTTTCTGAGATATGACTTAGACAAAATTATTTTGAAAAAAGCGGAAATCGGACAAATCTGACGACCGGAAGTGAATTTTGAAAAAAGGAAAAAAACGCCTGGGCGTATTTTAGTTCTCTATCATCCCTGAAAATTTCATGAAAATCTGTCCAGCCATCTCTGAGAAATCTTGCCGACAAGATTTGGGGAAAAAAGGCCCCTAATTATGTAACAAACGACATAAAAATCATAATATATAATTGTAGATGGTTGAGATAAACATCTTTGCTTCAGAAATGTATTACAAAATATTAACTGATAAAGAGTTATCGATTGAAGACTTTTGGCCCCTCTTGGCCCCTAATTTGAGTGCCTAGCCCCTTTTTTAGAATCTCATCTTAAAGATCTTACGATTTTGAACATTTTTTGTTCAACAACTTTTCAGAAATTCTTTTTCGTTTTTGAGCTATTGGCAAAAGAAATATTTAGGGGCCAACCCTTCAACTCCTTAATGGGGACGTTTAGCAAAAAATGAAAGGTTACATATTGTTTAGAACATTATTTTGAACATCTTTTGTTCAATATTGCTTATCAAAATATTTTTCCCTTTCGAGATATAAAGCGTCAAAGATTTAGCATTCTGGCCCATTGTGGCCCCTAATTATGTAACATACGACATAAAAATCATAATATATAGTTGAAGATGGTTGAGATAAACATCTTTGCTTCAGTAATGTATTACAAAATATTAACTGATAAAGAGTTATCGATTAAAGACTCTTGGCCCCTTTTTGCCCCAAATTTGAGTGCCCAGCCCCTTTTTCTTGATTTCATCTTAAAGCTCTTATAATTTTGAACACTTTTTGTTCAACAACTATTCAGAGATTCTTTTTCGTTTTCGAGTTATTTGCAAAAGAAATATTTAGGGGCCAATCCTTCAACTCCTTAAAGGGGACGTTTAGCGAAAAATGAAAGGTTGCATATTGTTCAGAACATTATTTTGAACATCTTTTATTCAATATTACTTATCAAAATATGTCTCACTTTCGAGATATAAAACGTCAAAGATTTAGCATTCTGGCCCCTTGTGGCTCCTAACGATGTATCATACGACATAAAAATTATAATATATCGTTGTAGATGGTTGAGATAAACATTTTTGCTTCAGTAATGTATAACAAAATATTGACTGATCAAGAGTTATCGATTAAAGACTCTTGGCCCCTCTTGGCCCCTAGTGTGATGAGTCAGCACTTTTTTCTTGATATGTTATGAAAGATCTTGTCATTCTTCACAAATATTGTTCAGTATGTTTTCACAAAATATTTATACTTTAAGAGATATGATGCAAAATGTCTCAAAAAATCACTCATAATTCGTGTCCTAGATTTCGACCCCTACCGAGCTTCCATACTAGGCACTTCCGGAAGATTTGAAAGTACAGGTGCAAAACTACAATATGTCTTCTATTAGTCCTGAAAAGGACAACATTCTAGCTTTTGTCGTTTTTGAGTTTTTGTGTCGACAAAATGGTCACTAAAAATTCGATTAAAGGGCGATAACTTCCGACCGGAAGTGATTTTTTAAAAAATGAAAAATATGAATAAGGTTTAGTTCATGATACATCGTTCCTGAAAATTTCAAGTCAATCCACCCAAGCATCTCTGAGAAATCGTCTGCACAAAAATGTGTAAAGAAAAAAATAATAATAATAATAAAAGTGAAAAAGAAACAATAGAATAATAGAAGGGTCTTCCGCTGGAGACGGAAGACCCTAATAATAAGAAAAAACAGTAGAATCACTATAAGGTCTTCCGTCTGAAACGGAAGACCTTAACTAGAAACTCTTGTTGCTACAGCAACAAATAAGGTCTTCCGTTCTCCTCTATTAATCTGCATGCACGATGTTTTTTTTTCTATTTTAAAAAAGACAGACGTATAATAAACTAGTGGACTAATTGTTCAGTGAACAGTTATCGGCATTTCCACCTTTTAAAGTATTTTAATATCATTTGGGCTAAATAAAAAAAGTAGAAAAAAGCAAGAAAATAAATAAAACAGCTAAATTCTCATTTCTCTACTAGGATTTTAGATCGGGCTCGCAGTTGGTATAAATATACTCTAAACAGACTTCCTGGATTATACGAGTCGACTCGGGGACAACCACGCAAAGAGAGCACGTTCAAAACATTGTAACACGCTCCTAGGTGTATATATTAGCTTGAATGAGATTGTTTTCGAGTTAAGATGTAAGGGGTAGGTTCTTGTTAAAATTACGATATACCTAATAATAAGAATAACATGCATTTGATCTGCGCATCAAGACGGAAGCGTAAGTGAAAACGTTGTGAAATGTCCCATGTGTACCTGCATCATATGCATTATACATGTATTAAAGAGATGTTTGAAAATATCCGATTTGAGTTGTTTTATGTTTGAAATGGATGGCGATAAATTATTTAAGAGCATGTGAGAAACATGAGCGAGAGATGCAAGGCAGTTTGTAATTATGGAAAAGGAAAACAGAGAATCGGGTTCGGGTTTTAACATTCCTGACCGAAATAGGCATGAAATT